>JZLH01S0574521.1:16044-26772 GCA_001188425.1 Eucidaris tribuloides
CTTTCGAACGAAGTTATGATACGCCATATAGACGTGTTCACAATCTCTTAAGGCTGTGCTGATACGGGTGCGAATACGGCGGTAATCACCAATTCGTCTTCAGGGACGGAATTAGAAATCTAGTTTAATTATTATATTTTTCTATTCCTGTTTCTTTCTGGACATTTCTTGTTAGACACTGATAATCTCTCCTATTAACGCCACTTGTCAATCATCTTTGCTAACTTAACATAGTTATGTCAGCGGCTGTCAACCACCTCAACAGCACAATTTTTGTCAGTCGTGCGTCACTTGCCCGTGACGTCATCTATGACGTCGATTAGTTAAAAATGTTTAGAGTTAACCTTATATTTGCCACATATCTCGACGCCGGCGAATTCGAATAAAACAACAAACTTGGCTAAGGGTCAAGTTCAGGTTCATGGTGTCATCTTTAGGTCCAAACCACCGTGCGCGGCGCGCCGTCTTTCATCATGCTTGTACCGAGCGCCGTCAAAAATTAAAATGCCTCCAAAATGACTTCTTTTATTAACGGCTACTATATGTTTCAGGTCATTTTTGGAGCATTTTTAGGTGCCCGCGCTGCCTCGTAGCGCACGCGTTTTTTTCGGGCATGCACCCCTTTTCCGAACCATAAAAACGTATGTGTTTTTCGATGCGAGTTAGATTGTCTGAGCTGAGAATTTCTAGACATCGTTTAGGAACCCTTTTCCGATCATCAGGACCCAAAGAAATATTGCTAATACGCCCAAAAATATTAAATGCGCGGCGCAGTTGCGCGCGTAGGCTGAAATACGGCATATTTTAAATCGCTTGATAAACTCTCTAAATTGAACGGTGACCCGCTACTTGTTTATTGCCTTTATTCTGATAGTCCTATGATGCTGGGCGTAGATATAGTTTCAATCTACCACTTTCTGATTGGACAAATTCTTCTGGACGTCATCTATGGACGTCACAAAGAAAATGGTGTTTTGCTCATATCCTCATGACTGGAGTAGGAGGAGTGTGATTTAAACTAAACTTGGGCTACATTGAGTAAGTTCAGCGTTCAAAGCGTCAGCTCTGGTGCTCATCATATGCGTGCGTGGGGTCTCGTGAGATGTACAGTTGCACGACGAACGCTGGGATACGCGCGACGTCTCCAAATATTAATGTCATGTTTTGGACAGTGAGACAGTTAACGTCAAACCAGTGGCTAGCTCAGGCTTCGAACGAAATGGTGTATGAGTACGCCAGTATTAGATTCTTCACAATCTCTTAAGGTCTACTGATTCCGGAGGCAAATACGGCTGGTATAAACTCAATTCCTCCTCATACAAATAAAATAATCTAGCCCTTCCTGCTCGACCTACTTGGTGAAAACACGATATCTCCATTTTAACCGCCCATCGTTCAATCATCTGTGCGTTAACTTAACATGTTTATGCGGTCACGTTCTATACTATACCCCTCAACACACAATTTTTTGTCAGCGTGCGTCACTTTGCCCGTGACGTCATCTATTGACGTCATTAGTAAAAAAGCTTAGAGTTTAACTATACTTGAGATATCTCGAGCGGCCGCCAATAAAGAACAACCAAACTTTGCAAGGCGGTCAAGTTTCAAGTCATGGGTCAATAGTCTTTTTGGTCACGAAACTCACCGTTGCGCCGCGCTGGCGCGTCTTCAGAGAAATGCGTGTTCGGTCGCGCGTCAAAAAGGTAAGATGTCAAAGTGACTTCTTATTAAACGGGTACTATATGTTCTCAGTGGTTCATTTGGGAGCATTTTAGTTGCCGCCGCACGCGCTCTCGCTGCGGTTTTTTTCTGCGGGCACCCCCTTTTACTGAACCGATAAGACTGTATTTTTGGTGGGATGGATTTGAGGATATCTGACTGAATCTACATTCGTTTAGAACCCTTTTCCCGGATCCATTCAGGACGCCCAAAATATTGCTTATATGCCCCAAAAATATAAGATGCGCGCGCATTGCGTGCCGTACGTGAAAAATTGTGGGCATTTTGTTAAATTCACTGATTAACTCTCTAGAATTAACGGTGACCCCAACTTGTTTAGTTGCTAGTTCTGATAGCCTATGATGCGAACATAGGTTTCAGATATCACTTTCTATGGACAAATTCTTCTGACGTCATCTATAACGTTCACAAAGGAAAAATCGTGTTTTTTGCGCATATCTCAAAAGACTGGAGTAGAAGTGTTTGATAACAACTTGGTTACACACGGTAACTTTCAGGTCAAAAGGTCATTTCGACGTGCAGTGCTCATCATATGTGGTGCGGTGAGTCTACGCACGAACGCACATCGTTACCCGTACGCGGAAGAATATTAAGTTATTTTTAACAGAGAATTAAGAGTGAAAATGGGACAGTCTCCGAACAAGTTTATGATACGCCATCATAGACTGTCACGATTCTCGTAAGTCGTCTACTGGATGCAGAGCGAATTACGCGGCCGGATCACCACATTCGTCGTCAGTGACGAATTTAAAATCGTAGTTCGTGTCCTTCTTTCTCGGTCACTTCGGTTGGCATCAGATATCTCGAAGAACAAATCGTCAATCATCTGTTCACTTGGCCCATAGTTATTGACACATGTCAATATCCTACAAGAATGTCCTGGTCCTTGACGATGTCTGTGACGTCATTCGTAATGACGTCATAAGCCAATAAGCTTAGTCCTAGCCTAGCATTTGCAATATCTTCAAGCGGGCGAGGGTCGAATAAAACAACGCAAATTTCGCAGAAGTTAGGAAGTTTGGTTCAAAGGCGTCAATCTTTGACTCATCACGTGTGCTGCGCGCCGTCATGCATGTGGCTAGCACGCAGGCGCCTGTCAAAAATTTTAAAATTTTTAAAATGCTCCAAATTACGTTTCTTTTATTAACATAGCATACGTTTCAGGTCTCTATGGCATTTGCGTGGCGCTGCGGTACGCGCGCGTTTTTCTACGCGGCACCTCCTTTCCTGACCGAATACCTCGCGTTTTTTCGTATGAATTTTTTAGATTTCTGGGACTGAATTCTCCATCACAGATATAACCTTACCCGACACTTAGGACCCAAAATATTGCCTTACAAGGTCCAAAAAACGTAAAGCCGCGCGCCCATTGCGCGCCGTAAGTGAATACATGGCGGCATTTCTTAAAATTCATTCAATAACTCTCCAGAATTAACGTGCTGACCCCTACTTTTTATTGCATATTGCTGATAGAGTATGATGCTGTAGGAACATTTCAGGTTATCCCTTTCCGATGACAAATTGTGTGTGACGTCATTTATGACGCCACAGAGACGAGAAAAATCTATCCCTCCGGACATATCTCATAGATGGAAGTCGAGTAACATCACGCAAATTTGGACACAGTAACTTTCAGCCGTAAAAGGGTCATCATACGTGCTTCCATCATATGTCGTGCGGGCGTCGAACCGACGAACGCGTACGCGTACGTTTAATGTATTAAGTCTTAATCAGTCATTTTTTCTCTAGAATATACCATGACCTACCTGGTTTGGGCTCATTCTGATAGCTTTTGATTCCGTTAGGATAAGAGTTCAGTTCTACTTTGCATGTAGAATACTTGGTGACTGTCATCATGTGTTTCGTTCACTAAATAAAATCGTATTTTCGCGCAGTTATATCAGGGGTAGATGGCGGTGGATTAAGATAACAAAACTTCGGGTTACACGAGTAGAACTGCAGGTCCAAAGTATCGCACTGGGCATAATCACAACCGTCCGCGCGTTCGCATCGAACGCGTACGCGCACGTTCGAATTTTTCAACTTAATGTTTAATAGATCAATTTTCAGCGGTGATTGAGGCGGCATATCTTTATCATGCAATGATAATCTATCAATATTACATATGTCATATTCCTTTTAAATTATAAGGCTCGCGGAGCGGGTACGCGGCATCACACAATTTCGGATCTTAGGTGACGAAGTAATTATATCCGTTCAATAAGTTGTTACAAGTTGCTCCATTTTGGCAAGGGCTACTTTTGCATTCGTCGATATTTTCAGTAAACAATTTAGAAAATTTAAACTAGTCGTACTGGTATTGATATCACTAGCATTACATATTAAAGTGGCGATTATAAGACTTGCTATATCGAAATAATATACTAGGGGTATAGTGAAAATAAGTCAAATGGAATTATTTGCATTGATACTTATAGTGTTAGGGTATTGTGCAACCATGCAAGCAATAGAATAAGCTTTTTGATTTGCAATAACAGTGGCGGTTTTGATAGTACTCACGTGAGAATACAAGGCATAAAAGCATGCATTATTGCAAAATAATCCTATTCTGTTGATGACTCACTACCTTGCTAATCGTTCCTTTAGAAAATGCAAAACTTACTTTAATGGCATTGATACCTACCGTTTTCACAATTCAATCCGCTGTAGCCCGCTGGACATGTACAGTTATATTCATCCAGTAGGTTGTTACAAGTTGCTCCGTTATCACAAGGGTCACTTTGGCACTCATCGATATCTTTAAGATCATGATAGACATGTAGAATAATAATAATAAGTCATCATATTGAATAAGTCTTATAGTGGACGTTACATTGCAAGGACACAAACGGCATGGCATAGACTCGAAGAAGCCGGGATATAATTTCACTTTAACGCCGAAACGCCTCCAAATTTATGCTTAGTGTAAAATAATAAAAAAAGAAAACATATGAAATGCTACAGGAAGTGATCGATATTACATTAGATTTGTTATGGTTTTGCATTATTATTTTTTTACCGTACCTCATTTTCGAATAAAATGCAAGATGGTTATTAAACCTAAATGATATTCTTCTTTGGTCATACAAAATCTATTTCTAATCGGGAAATATGGCATGTATCATCACTGTTACAATGTAAAAAAATACAGCCTAGGGTTACACGTATCATACACATATTTATACATACCATATTCACAGTTTGTTCCCGTGTAGCCATCAATACAGGTACAGTTAAATTCATTCTGTAAGTTGATACAGGTTGCTCCATTCTGACACGGATTACTAGTACATTCATCAATATCTATGTGAATGAGATACACATTTCAAGTTTAAAATATGAGACCCCAAAACATCCAATCCCAAATCTCCATAAATCCAACGAGATATATCATATCGGGTGATGACAGCCTAACCATTATATTTTCTTGTGATTAATTTGCCATTCCAATCTCTCACCTCCCTGGTCATACATATTCAGTGACGGGTAACTGCTGGCCAATATTATGCATGTCACGTCAAAACTCAGGGGCGGCGGCAGGGTAAAATTTTAGGAGAGCCAAAAATCCGTTGGTAAAATTTTCCCACCATATTTTGTTTTTACTCGCCAAATTACGAGCCAAACATCATCCGACAAGTGTGGGGGGGGGGGGGCAGGGCGCCGACGACGACCAAAACCATGTTTTTTTTGCCCGCCAATTTTTTTTTACTTCACAAATTAGGCTACTAACCAAACATCATCCGACAAGCAGGGGCAGGGGGCCGTTAACCACCAAAACCATTTTTGGCCAGCCGATTATTTTGCCTGCCAAATTACAGGCCAAATCCCCGTTATTTGGATTACCTCCCCCCCCCCACCCTGTTGCTGCCCTGTTAAAACTGCGTCTGTCCTTACTTTAACTTTGTATAGTTTGAGCTTCAAAATGTATATTACCTTTTGGCTTTTTTGCCAGAGATTTAACAACCAAGACATTTCTACCTCCATGACTTTTTATGTGGGCCATTTTTTTCGACATGACTCGTTTCTTGCAAACCACACACCTTGGCGCTTCTTCTCATATCTCGGCAGGCATTTACTAACTCCGCATTTCTTACAAGACATCTACAGTGCGTCTCTAAAAAAAATGTGCAAGTGAAAAGCGCCCTCTTTGACACTTAGAGCAACGCTCTTGTGACATGATGCTTGCATCGTCGTCAGGAGCTAAGTCTTAGCTTCCAAATAACGTTAGTTCTGTCCAATTTCCATGTTTTAATTTTGAGATAAATTATCTATACTTTAAAATAAATGTGTAAATCGCAATTGTGCCATTTTTACTACAGTCCATAGAAAAGTGGCACTTTGTGTTTTCACCCTTTTGTTGTTTACAACATATCTCGAGATTAAAACAAACAACCTGAACAGAACAAACAGCATTAAAAACTATGCCCTTTATGTTGATGTAAGCGTCATGTCACAGCAGTATTTCTAATCGACAAATAGGGCGCTTTTTACTTGCACAATTTTTGAGACATGCTGCAGCACGTCTCAAAAAACTTGCACAAGTGAAAAGCCCCTTCTTGGACAGTGAGAAAATACTGATGTGACACATGCTTACGTCAATGTTAAGGGCAAAATCTTAGGTTTCAAATGCTGTTTGTTTCGTTCAATTTGCTTGTTTTAAAGACACTATATAACATTGTGGAAGCCTTATTTTAAAAAAAATTGTCAAACTTTGCTATCTGACATATCTAGTCGTGTTTGGATGGATAAATAAACACCCTAGAACACAAACTTTAGAGAGATATGCTGTCACTCGTAAAATATGTACAGATCAAAATCGGCACATGAATTTATTCTCAGCTGATAGAAAATTCTGCTACACATTAGTCTATGGAGGAAAACGGGAATGGTCGTTCAATGATTTTCACTTTTTTAGAAGATCGTTTTAAACTGCAATTTTGTCAGACTTCATTGGCCCTTTACAAGACAGCCTAAGTAGGCATGGGAATCATGTAGTTCAAGTTTTTTTTTGAACTGGAAACATCATGTCACAACAGTATATTCTAATTGCAAAGGAATGCGACTTTTCCTTGCACATTTTTTTAGACACGCTGTACAGCTCAGTTAATACTCATCGAGGTCAGCCAATTTCTGGGTTGTCTTAAGACTTCGGTTTTTCAATATTCAAATAAGAGGAATAACTCACATGGTGCTCGGTCAGGAGATCATGGTCATCACTTATTTTTAATATGAAGTACAATAATATAATTTTATGGTTGACCATGATTTGAATAACCACTGTAGGCCTATATTTGACGGCATTAATTACAAAAACAAGCGATTCAGCGTTTTATGTAAAAAGTTATTGAAAAGAAATCCATGTATATATATATATATATACACACACACGTATACATAATTTATATACATACATGCATACATACATATTATGCAAAGTACCTTTATCACAGTTCAAACCGGTGAAGCCACCGAGACAGCTACAGTTGTATTCATTTTGTAAGTCATTACAGGTTGCTCCATTCTGACAGGGGTCACTAGCACACTCGTTGATATCTTAATCAAAGGGGTAAGAATACAGAAAATCATAATTCTCTCCCAATGTAAAGTGCATACGTAGTCCCTCAACCAAGATATATAGAATCGATTATTCTGAGCCAATATGGAATGGCTGACAAGTCCATAATTTCGTTTCATTATCACTTGTAAAAGTTATAGTTTTATGGTAGAAGCTATAATTTATTGGTGGATGTTATACATCGTGAGTAAAAAAAAATATTAAAAAAAATTAATAAAAACTGAGATTTAGTCCGAAATGCCACAAAATGTAAAAGAGATACCAAAACTAATATTACGGAATGATAGTATTGACGTATTTGAGCCAGAAAGAAATAGCACTTATTTGGTCGATTAGAAGTTGTGGTAGCCATGAAATTGTCGAAGTGTTAATTGAAACATTGCTATTTTATGTTCTTAACAGATCTGAAAGTTGATTGCTTTCTTCAGTTTAATATTCAGCTCACTGGACCTGCAATCTCAATACTGCCACAAAGGTTTGCCTAATTCTTAGTTGTCCACAAGTTAATGTACGAAATCTCATTTTAGTGACGGCACCCAATAATACATACCATTGTCACAATTCAATCCGTCGTAGCCACCTGGACATGTACAGTTATATTCGTTCAATAAGTTGGTACAAGTTGCTCCATTCTGACAAGGACTACTGGCGCATTCATCAATATCTTCAAGATTAAAATAAAATGATAAGTCGTCGTAAGATTAAGGTTGATAAAGTGATACTACTCAAAATGGTGGTGACTCATAAGTACCTCAGTCTTGAGTAATTGAAAGAACAAGCTCAGCGGTAGAGAAATTAACATGAACGAATTTAGGGTTACATCGAGTGTGGTAGTTGCAGCAAATGTAAGACTGTGAAAGAATTTGTTTCACTTGTAATGATAAAAATGATAATACCCATCATTTGATCAGTAGTGAACGCAACAATACTGCAGTTCAAACCTCATGTGAGCTCTACCTGAAATCAACAATACTACCAATGAAATCAAATGATACATCATCCTGGTTCTTTCATCATACATAAATTTTGTACAATGGTCTCCGCATAATTTGGTAGCCATTTGCGAGTTATTATTGTAACCATCTAAAAGGCGTACCCCCCCCCGTCAATGCATGGAGTAATTTCAGTAAGAAATGTGGGAAATGTTTGCCTAAATTTTACAATATAGGTGTACCCCACAAATATTACCCGTTTCTATAAGAAAAGAAGAAAGATCATACATTACAAATTCACCAGTACAGTCGGTAGCATCTTGCCACAGGCCAGTAAAGGTTTGGGCAATGCCACATAGAACAATCGGATTTTTGAACCCTAGTTTGTGGCAACTTTATGATTGGGGTTATCTATATAATATTATAAATAAGAGAAGAAGAAGAAGAAGAAGAAGAAGAAGAAGAAGAAGAAGAAGAAGAAGAAGAAGAAGAAGAAGAAGAAGAACAACAACAACAACGATAAGAGTAATGGTGACAGCTTATTGCACGCACACACCGTCCAAGGACGATCATGGTGCTGGCCAATCATCATTTATCTTTGGTAAATACTAAAAGGGAAATTTCAAACGAAATTCTATTCCAGGTGAAAGTTTTGAACCGGCAGGTCACCACTGCACACAGTTGTTTTAAATTACAATCTGCCAGGCATTGTTCCATTAAAATATTTGCACCTACCTTGTTCACAATTTGTTCCTATGTAGCCATCGGGACAAGTACAGTTATATTCATTCACCAAGTTGGTACAAGTTGCTCCATTCTGACACGGATTGCTGGTGCATTCGTCGACGTCTATGAAAAAAACACACACACAGACTTCTGTAAGAAAAGAGCAGGCTGGTAATGGAAGACGATAACCTCTATTACAATTGGAGCATTTTAATTAAAGTGATAGGCTAACATTGTGGAGCTTCAATTTCAAAAATTGTCAAACTTTGATATCTGAGCTACATAGTAGTGTTCAAATGGACAAATAAATACCCTAGAATACAAAAGCTTGGAAAGCTTTGCTGCTAGTGGCAAGGTATGCATGAATAAACAATTTCTACTCCGGTGGATGGTAAAATAGTCTAGATCTGCACACAGTAAGTCTATCTCAGGAAATGGGCAGGTGAATCCGGTCAATTGGAATGCTTGTAGATTTTGACTTTTTCAAAAAACTAAGTCATCATTTTGAAATACAATTTTTTCAGGGCTTCATTTTTAGACCTTATCAAAGACACTTGGAACGTGGAGGATTATGTAGCTCACATCTTTTTAATTGTGGTAAATGTTAGCCAGTGGCTTTAATGAACAGATGGTCCGTGTTTGGGAGGAACAAATATCGCGAATTCTCCTCGCGTATGTTTTGTAGTCAGTCGAAAAAATGACATAAACAGTCAAAAAAATGATTACATACCTTTATCACAGTTTAAACCTGTGAACCCACCGAGACAGCTACAGGTGTACTCATTTTGTAAATCATTACAGGGTGCTCCATTATGACATGGTTCACTGGCGCATTCGTTGAAATCTGTATTGGTAATGTACAGAGTAATCACATGTCGTAAATTAAAAACAAAACACAAGGATATTTGAAAACAGAAGGGCCCGCAAAAGTACGTTAAAGTGTAATAAAGTTGAATTCAATTCAGTTTGCTGGGGATTTGTGGCAAGTGTAATGTAATGGTGCAGTTATGTTAGCAGTTAAGATATCAACCATTATCTGAAGCATTTGGTTCTATTAATTGACAGGATTTTCTGCATAGATATAATAGCAAAATACCAAAATAAACACGGATATTTGAAATAGAACGGCCCCCAAAAATTAGTTTGAGTGTAATGAAATTGAATTCAATTCAATCGCCGGGGGTTTGTGGCAAGCGTTAGTAGTAGTAGCATTGATGTGGATGATCATTAGTAAATGTTGTTTCAATCAATCAATCAACAGGAGTAATCGTGCTAATGTAAACGCATTAACAGAGTAGACATAGACATAGTAGTAGCAGTAGCAGCAGTAGAAGTAGAAGTAGTAGTAATAGTATAACTAGTAGTAGTAGTAGTAGTAGTAGTAGTAGAAGAATTAGTAACAGAAGCAGTATTTATCGTGAGTATATATCCTCGTGGTCTTATACCAATAATTACATAAGTTACCTCTTACCAGTGTGACAGGTAGCTCCTGTAAACCCTGGTGCACAGGTGCAAATGAAGCCTTGTAGAGTCTCGGTGCAATTAGCGTGGTTTTGACAGGGGTTACTAAAACAAGCTATTGTGAGAAAGAAAACTGTGCCATTAATTTGAGTATTTGAGTATTTATTTATTTTCATATATATATATATATATATATCTGTGAGATCCGGGAATCCCTGAATAGTGCTCAATATCATATTAAATTAAAAGCATGAAACTGGCAGTAGCCACATCGGAGTATTAAATTCATCCTAC
>JZLH01S0574576.1:0-10754 GCA_001188425.1 Eucidaris tribuloides
ACTAAAAAAAAAAAATAGCAAATTGAAAAGATATAATTATGTTTAACAAGCCAGCACAAGGCACTACAAAACAATTAAACTTGCATATGCACACAATGTTCATTTTTTGCGCGCTTTTCGAGAAAATTGTTAGCATATAATCACTGCAATTTTGCGCGAGCAGCACGCCAAAAATTTTGACATCTTTTCTTTTTGCCCTCTTCCCAAAATTGTCAAATTCTTAAAACGTAATGCAAAAATACGCTTTGCGTGAGCATGCTTTTGATTTTGCGCGCGAAGCGCGCTGAAAATTGTGTCATTTTATTAACTCACCGATGAAAATATTCGGCAAACATAATTGTCCCCCTTACCCCCCCCCCCCAAAAAAAAAACCCTGACAAATTGCAAAATCTATGTTTAAAAAGCAGCGCAAGGCACTACAAAACCATTTAACTTATATTAAGCCCTGCACAATTTTTCCATATTTTTTTAGTGCGCTTTGCGAGAAAAAATATGTTTTTCTGCAATTTGCGCGCAGAGCGCGCCGAAATTTTTCACATTTTTCCTACTTTTACCTCCCCCTCCTTTACAAAGAAATGACAAATTGAAAAGTTCTCAAAACGTATGGGATACACCAATAAGAATCAATTTTTCTTTTCCTTAAACAGAACTTGTTTGTAAACATATTTTATGCCATGAGTAATACAGATTGTATTAACATAGAATCAAATAAAAATCGTTCCGAAAACATACTCTTTCAAGAAATTTTGAAACATTTAAGATTCAGAGAAATGCAATTGCATGTTTTACAAGAATGTTTCAATTACAAAGAAAAATGTCCGCATAATTTCTATTTCTTCTTTTATTGGAACACGACTGAGCTACTATTTGACCAAGTGTAATATTCTGAATGTCTATGAATTTAAATCATATCATTAACTGTTGCAATTTATATAATACCGCTCACCATATGTTTTTTTCATTTAATTTAATATTCATATTATGATACACACTTCAGTCATCATAATATATATTTCCTCATTATACAAAGACAAATTCAAAAATTCTTGAACAAAGGTCCTGTTTTTTAACAATCTAGCAAGTAAAATAAGAGATAGTCCATAACTTACACATTTTAAGATAATGTAAGTTATTTCAACTGAAAAAGCATCTCATACTTTCTAAAATTCTACTATGTTTTTTTTATGATATGTAGTGAGTGTGTCTGTGTGTGTGTGTGTGTGTGTATTAATGTGGTGGGGTGTGTGTGGATGTGTGGTGTGTATATAGTGTGTGTGTGTCGTGTGTGTGTGTGTGTGTGTGTGTTGTGTGTGTGTGTGTGTGTTTGTGTGTTGTGGTTGTGTGTGTGTGTGTGGTGTGTGGTGTGTTTGTTGAAAGCTATCTATTGTGGCTGTCGGCTGTGTAACAAGCTAATTACATACATAAAATTTTCAGCGGGGTGCTTGCGCACCCCCTGAAAAATTTCCAGGGTGCTTCCAGCACCCCGTCTCAGCACCCTCGCGCTTTCCAGGCCTATGGTATTGTAGTCAATGTTACATTCTGCCTTTCAGGAGTAAATATGACTATTTTCTTGACCTCGTATTATATGAGTATTTCCTAGATAATGCGTAGAATTTGATTATTGTTCGAAATTAAATATCAGTACTATCATAATTCGCCATTGCATGATTCACCACAACATTATCAGAATTGGTATTAGTGTTACAATTATTGTAAAAAGCTCTTTTCCTGTAAAGGAGTGGTCGTGAAATTATATGATCGCTTTGTTTGGGCTAACGAAAATAATTAAATTGGTTTTATGAACGTGAAGGTGTATATAATTTCACACCCTCTTTCAGGGGCGTCGATCCATTTCGGATGGGAGGGGAAAGGGGCAAAAGTAAAAAAAAAAATCATATATTTTCCTCGCGCTTCGCACGCAAAGTCGTGATGGGAATTTTCCGCGCGAAGTGAAGACGATTGTGTTTGTATAAGAGAAATTTCATGTTAATTTTAATGTGTTTTTTTTTAGTGCCTTGCACTGCCTTTTATAATATGCATCCCTGTATTACGTTTTATTAAGTTTTCAAGTTGTCAAAATTATTGGGGTTTGTCATACTTAAAACACTATACACTACTCATTTAAATACAAAATGAGTTATGATATAGGCCATGCCTTTGTTAAAAGTGAAAGAAACCCACATGTCATGTGCACTTAAAGAAAACAACTGTGTGAGAAACAAAATTTGGCGGAGCCATTTAAGAGAAAAGAATGTTCAAAGTTGATTTAATCCTTTATAATGGAGGCAATTCTGCAAGTATTTGTGATGAGAGTGTGGCGAACTTTTTATTGAATTTTGTACACAAACCTTTACCTTTTTTTGGTCATCAAAAATCTAATTTCTTCTTGCCTGTTGCTTGAGCAAGTAACAGCAAAAATGATTCTGAAAGAAGTGCATTACCATTTCAACCGACATCTCAGAGAAATGAAAATGAATGTACGAAACCAATGGGGAGTGCCCCACACTTTCTTTACAAAAAGTATAGAGTGGCCAAATCACGTACTCTCAATAAGGATTTTATCAACTTGAACGGCACTAATTCGCTCAAACTTTCACGATTCTTTTTCTCATATAGTATTTTGTTTTCTCTGAATACTGATGAATGTCTTGGTTTCACTCCCCTTTAAGTATGTAGGCAATTTGATCACTCACAAAGTAATTTGTGCATTGCCCCATTGAAAAAGTCTTTCATCTTAATTTTGTATGTAAATTTGATGGTTATTTTTCTGAATATGTCATTTTATAATTTAATTCCACATGACCCAATTGTCAATTAATACGTTTATCATACGTATCATAGCTGACCCATTTTGCTTATTTTAAGTTTTGTTCTGCGACACTGTACAGCGTGTCCCCAAAAATGTTCCTCTGACAGATTTCTAAATTAAATCCAAAATCAAGTGTCATTCTATATTTAATTAGTGCTCAGATTTAGAAAGCCCATTTTATGTTCTAATTTTTGTGAAAATTTCATTGGTCTCGCTTCATTGGTGTTGAATACAGAGTTAGGTAACAGCATTGCTTTTCAGCCCATTCTAAGTTTGCAGAATGTAAATCAAATGGATGTGCAGGAGAAGAATAAAAGTTTACAAGCTGGACATGGAAGGACAAACCATAAGTGGGACACACTTCCTGTGAAACAAACAAACCAGTGAAACAGAACTTCAATTAGTTTTCATTGAAAGTGAATGAATAGTCGGTAATTATTAAAGTGAAGCATGGATAAGGTATAACATGCGTGATGTGCCTTTCTTCTTAGGGCTTCTTATCAAACTTGGAATGGGCTGGAAAGCACTGCTGTTACATAAGTGTCTGTATATTCAAAACCAATGAAGTGAGACCTTTGATATTTTCACAGGAATTACAAAATTAAGTGGGTTTTCTAAATATGTAAACTTAATTGATAAAACTTGATTTTGGTAATTATTCTGTGGTCTATGAGAGGGACATTATACACGCTGTAGGGATGCCGTACAGGGGTGCTGATTAGACTTCGTGCAATACGTCATTTAGAGTCCATTTATGAAGCGTATAAACGCGCCTGGGTAGCACATTGTCTGACGTGAACCCCCCCCCCCACCCGACGGGGGGGGAGGTAAGAGTACACTATTTTGAAATTATTAAAACAGAGCGCTTGTTCGGATGTTAAACGAAAAGCCTATGATTTGCTTTAGCCCCGGCCCTCTTTACGCATATGAAACTGAAGGGACTGTATAAAAACATAACTGCCCTCACCCTGGTTTGGCATGCTCCTACTCCTACCCACCCCCACCCCACCCCTAACCCATCCCCAAGGGCTGAGTTTTCGACCAAGCTCTCTACTTGCCTATACGTGCGTCCGTGGTCGTAGCTGAGTTATGAGCAAAGATATTAGAGCGCCGCTAGCGCCGCTACGCGGCGCTCTAACATCTTTGGTTATGAGCTCCATAATGCCAAGCAGCATCTCCAGACTGCATGATAGTGAGTAACGGCAATATTCTCCTACGCAAAATGAGCAGTGCTATTATTGTGAATAGGCTGTATCAGTTAATCAAATGCTGTTTTTATATTTAGTATTCATATTAAAAACTATGAATGTGCTGATATATAAAACCGACACATACGAATTAAGACAGCATGTTAGCAATAACCATTTGATATACCAAAGCATCCCAAAATAGAGCAAAATGTACCTGTATTTTAAATGCACCCGGAGAAATATGCGACGTAACTGCATGAACTAGGCCGGTGCACGGTGGATGCTTACGTAACTCACAGCTAGTAACCATATGCGATGCTTACGTGCGGCGAATAATACGGAAATGAGATCACGCTACATATGTATTATTACGCGTCAGCGAAGGCGTGCTGATAATATTCTGTTCGTTTTGTAACTTTTGTGTTAGATTTTTCAGTCATATGCCAAATATACAAATATTCCTGGGTGGCGCAGTATACGCCTCTGATTTGCATGGGTGTATACACAGAAACCACATTTACTAGGCGAATAGAAATGTTGAGTAATTATACTTGACTACCACTTTCGTTTTAAGTCCCACTTCGTTTGTAATTCCTGGGTGGTTTTAATGGGGCCTAATTGCCGCAGCGTACCAAGGCAAAGTTTAAGTTTTACACAGTATGAGATTTCTACACTAATAGACTAAATTCAGCGAAAAAGCTAACAAACGATTTTTAAAATATCATGATGCATATTCTAAGGAATTAACATTGCATGAAAATTTTATGAAAATTTTTTTTGAATACGATTTTTCATTGACATTGTGTCGACAGGTTTTGTCAATGTCAGTTTGTTGACTTGTCAGTCGAAAAAAAATGGGTTCCTTGCTAACGTTAAGTCTTGATGATATGCGCACATGTAGCCGGGACAGTGATTTTTCACTAAACAGTAAATCGAAAGGAAAAATCCAGTTTGGTTCTTTACATTTTAATGTGAACTGAAAATTCTTGGAATTCACGTTTCCAAAACGGAATTCATGTTTTTGCTGTGTGCCCTAATCTGCGCGGGTCCTAAATCTGCAAGACCACAAATTCACACTCAAATCATCATGTAATTGGTACAAACGTATAGTAAATGTAAAAATCATTCATGATTTGTCGCTGTTTTCGAAAAATATGCGTGCAGTTTCCCGAAACTCAAAATTTGATGATGCGGCACTCACGCAAGTGACCGCTCCGCGCAAGTTACATAGCCAATGCACATATGCGCAGGTTTAGGAACCCGTTTTTACGCGACGAGTTGAATGACACATTGAAAAAATTGTCTTTGAAAATATGATAAAGTGAGTTTTTTCACGTAATTTGCATGCAGTGTTATTCCTCAGATATGTGTCATTATGAGAAATATCATTTGGTAAATTTTTATTTAATTGCATGTAATTTTTCTGTGTGAAAGGTAGGGTGCGCAGATTTAGGCCCACAGTGCATACATTTTCTATACGACAAAAAGGGATTTCCATTTTTATAGATCAAGTTGAAGGAAACAGAATTAGACCTGTACACATTTTCAGAAACAGAAAAGACCATTTTCTTGAAATGGAAAATCACTGTCTCTACACATGCGCATATGCAGTGGTTATGTAACTTGTAGGGACAGTGACTTTCCGCGATCGCGGAAAACGGACGGAATTCACGGAAACGGCCTTTCGAAACGGTAAGTGGCTTTTCAAACGGAAAATCACGGAAAACATATTTTTCCTCAAAATGTTCACATTTCGAAGGGAAAAACCTTGAAATTTGTAACAGAAATTACAAGAAATTGACCAAATAAATTGCTCTGAAACGACATCGAAACAGTTCAAAAAACTTGAACACCAATAACCAACCAGGCCGATTGCACAGTGCATCAACATAGATTACACATTACCACGTAGATGACATATGGAAAGAACCACAGCAGAAAACACGAGTGAACAGAAAACATCACAGATCACAAAACAACAAACACAAGAACAAGAACAAAGAACACGCAGCAAAACGGAAAGATAATCCGTAGCAAAGCAGAACAAAGCACAGAACAGCCAACAGAAATTTACTCCCAAATCCTCAACGAAAATACGAATACCAACTCGCCCAACCTCATGGCAGCATTGTTGGACGGCTTCCTCCACCGTGCGACAAATCCGCTGTCACTTTCTGAACCGACTTGAGAAGCACAGCGTGCATGTGTACACGAGTGTACATGATACATGAGTGTACAGTTTCAAGTGAATCCACATTTTGCAAGCTTGTGTGCAGCAGAATGTACATAGCGGACAGTGATTTTCCCATTTAAAAAAATCCCTTTTCCGTCTTTCAGAAATCTTAAATTCGTCTTCAACGTGTCCTTGAAAAACGGAAATTTCCGTTTCCCATAGACTAGTCGTATCCATGAAAAAAGTGCGAAATTCACGTTACATAGAAACAATACAAATTACGAATTTCTGTGGGCACAAATCATGCATACTATAAGCTGTTGACACAAAATCGCGTTTTACGTTTAATACATTAAATTTTTGGTTGCCTTACGTTTAGGAGATTTGTATATTCACTTATTCTAAACAGTTACCCCGACTTTCTAGTACATTTTCTATCCACCATCGTCAGTCAACGACGATGCACGCTTGCTATTAGTCCCACATTTGGCTTAGCGACTGTATGTTGTGCATAGCCAGCGGCATGATATACTGTTTGTGCTGCATTCCGCTGTGTATGAATGCACACAAAACCAACATCTGCGGGGTAAATGGTCGCAGTTCTAAAGACTGGTGAATCCCACCGGCACAGTATTGTGCAGTCGTAGTGTGCACTACACGGGTATGGCAAATATGACACCGCAAGCCGCCGGTACGTTCGTGTATAGACCGAAAGATCGTAGCAGCCGCTGCCGAAGCCGGCTAGCGGCGCTATAGAACGTCTTTTTTTTGGTATATGACGGCCGGCCGCGTACTGCTTGTATAGACACGTTTGTCAGTGTTGTTCGTAGAACTATCGAAGATGAATTTATTTATTGGAATAAAGGTTCAGAAATGTTGTCATCCAAGTGATTGTGTGGTGATTTGTTTGTGTATAATTATGAATGCATTGAGGACATAGTTTGTGTTGATATGTTGATCATGGTTAGTTCTTAAGTGTTGTTGGTTTTTATGATCTGTGATGTTTTCTGTCACTCGTGTGTCCTGCAGAACCTGCTGTGTTACGTTTCGTAAGTCATTCTACTACGTCGTAGTCGATGACACTGTGAAAATCGGTCCTGGTTGGTTATGGTGTGCATAGTTTTTTTTAACTGTTGCGTTGTCGTTTAGAAGCAATTGTTTTTGGTGCAATTTCTTGTAATTTCTGTTACAAAAGACTTACAAATTACGACGGTTTTATCCCTTCGAATGTGAACATTTTGAGAAAAATACGATTTTCCAGTGATTTTTCCAGTCTTGAAAAGCCACTTTCCTTTCGAAAGGCTGGTTTTCCGTGAATTCCGTCCGTTTCCGCATACGCGAAAATCACTGTCCCTAGTACAGCTTGCGTGATTCATGCAGTGTGCAGGGACAGCGAATGATACATCGTGTATGTACGTATGCATGATTTGTGCGACAAAATGCGATACATGTATTTGTATTGATTTCTATGTAAACGGAATTGTCACTTTTTCATGTATACAAAGTCTATGGGGAAACGGAATTTCCGTTTTCAAGCATGTTGAAACGGAATTTAAGATTTTCTGAAACGAAAAAAGGGCATTTTTTTAAACAGGAAATCACTGTCCCTAAACTTGTGTGGAGCTTCCTTTTACTCTGACATGTCTGATATATATTTTTGGGTAACATGCGTTATGCACTACCCACATGAATAGGATCAAAACATGGATGTAGGGTCGCATCAAATTTCTTGTAAAATGATATGAATAAGGCACAAGTTGACGTTGGTTTACTCCCAGTCAGTTTTTGTGATTCAAATAACGTGGCTCTGGAAAATACAGGCCCAGGCAATATCGGTAGTTCTAAATAATGTTCAAAAGCATTATGGCCACCAGGGTTGTCACCAGAGTGATTTTAGAACTGGGTAAAAAGTGTATTGCAAAGCGGAGTGAGCGAAACAAACGGAGCTATCGCCCCTCATAATCACTTAATTACACAGAAATCTAAGAATTTGTGCCGGGCGGCAAGGCTGAAATTTACCGTGAGTACCAGGCGGAGATTTTGAGAGCAGGTTAGCTCCGCCCAGTGCCACCCGGCGTGTGACAACCCTGATGGTCACAATTTCACATAAGTCTGATTCTCATTTGATGAAAATAATTGACAAGAACATGGCCACAGGCAGCATTCTCAGTAGCCCACTACTCGTCTGCCAATGGCTTGTAAAAATCATGGCAGACTAGCTAAAATCTAGACTAAAGCAACTAGTCTCCATGGATAGCCAAAATATTACTTTAGTTTCACATAAACATGAAAAATATTCCATTTTTTTTTTGGGGGGGGGGCAGAATTCTGGTAAACTGCCATAATTTAAGCAAACTAGTCCGTCTGGCTTGTTGAAAAAAAGTTCAGCGCAACCCCCGACAGGTGGTTACCCACTGATTCCTATACTCAGTGATTTACATGATGGTGTTGGGTATGCAATGCATGTGCACTCACAGCTCTGAATGAACTTGGTGACCAAGGTAATTCTGGGTTTTCGTGGTCCATATTTTGTGGTCGGTTTATACTAACTTGAGTGTGTGGTTTATTCCATCAGTATCTGTGATGTTGGCAACCTAATATAACCCGGGATTCTTGCGACCACCAATGTTCCATGTTATCACACATCAATCTGTGGAGTCAACCATGAAACATTTTGGGTTGCTAACTTAGTTTTGAGCAGTGAGTAAGAAAGTGACATATCTCTTAAGTAGATTAGTTACACTTACTGCCGCTGACATGATTAGCAGATGAATTACTAGGATTTCTTGTGATTCTTTTTTTTCCTGGAAATGTTTTGCTTTTAGCTCAGATTTGAAGTTTATTCACTGAATGCCATCCAATTTGAGCACATGCAGTTATGCAAATCTGAGATCGTTCTGCACATGCAGCTCGTGTCTGTGTGCTTCACAAGTTTAGTGCATCGTACTAATTGCTATTATTTGCATTAACTGATTTTTCAAAAGTTGACCAGTCCCTTTTAGCTACTTGGCCACAGTCGTGATACTGTTTTCCATTTCTTTGGCACAGGTAGTTCAAAGGTTCCATATTACGCAAAATCCAGTGCACACGTACATTAACAGCAAAAAAAGAAAAGAAAACAAAATTGAAGCGTAATGTTACTCTTACGTTTTTCCTTTCAGAAAAATACCCAGAAATAAAACGGCTGATGGGCTTTGATACCAACATTGCTAACATCATGCTTGCCATGGTGCTAGTACAAGTCATTACCGCATACCTCCTTCGCAACGAATCCTGGACGACCATCATCATCGTGGGCTACTGCTTTGGGGGAGTGGTCAACCACTCCATGACACTTGCCCTTCACGAGGTGGGACATAACTTGGCATTTGGACACGCAAAACCGATGTGGAACAGGATTATTGGATTCATTGGAAATCTTGTGATAGGGGTTCCAGTCTCAGTATCATTTAAGCGTTATCATCAAGATCATCATAAATATCAGGTGTGTATTTCATAGCTATTGTAAGTGAATTTTCGAAATTTTCCCCTTTCCACCGTATTTTTGTTTTCATTTCATTTCCTGCAGATATTAATCATGCTAACATTTTCAGTAGCTTCTGAAGCTATTTAATGCCATTAAATATTTTCTTTTCCATTCAGCAGCAAATTATTTTGCTGTGATTTACAACATGCTTGTTTGTCATGTTTCTTACCTGTGCTCGATAATTTATTTGTGTTGGTGTTGAAGATTCAATAGCTGATTGGTCTCTTGGGATTTGTATCATTTAACCATAGAAGACCGTTTGATTTTCCCGTAGACCTCAGTTACTGGCGCAAATCTGTGATGTCATCATGTTCAGTCTGGGGGGGGGGGGGTGTGGTCTATTCATTCATCTGCCCTTGATGAATTGGATGCCCTCATGGATTTCGCCAGTGACCCCAAGACTAGTATGACCATGACCAGTCCTAAGCAGGGTTGGCAATATCCCGGCAAATGTCAGTATTTCCCGCCCATGTGGAAAATACTGGGAGATATTTGTACATGCTGGGAAGCAATGAAGATGTACAGGGAGGTACAGGGAAATGCTTTAATAGACTTGGGAAACACCTGGGCAATACCTGAAAATATTCAAGAAGTATATTTCACAGTATTTCCCTCCATTTTCAACTATTTCCCATTTTCTTAAAAAATTACTGAGGCGGTATTTACCAGTATTTACCGCTAGTATTTCCCACTCCGGCCAACCCTGGTCCTACCTAAGTGGGTTCTTCAATTAACTGTACAGGTAGTTTCATGTACAGCTCACATTGCTGTAATGTTATTTACAAATAAGGGTTTGGAGAATATTGTGTTGAGGAGACGAAACCTCTATCTCAAAAATGGGAGCCTATTAATATCTCAAAAATGGGAGCCTAAAATATACATCACTGCAGTGACACAGTAACAAATGGGATTGCCGTCTTTTTACCTGGCGACAGTTGCTCTAATTTTTGGATTGACATGATATTTGAAGGAAACAAAATTCTAAGTTTCTAACTGCAAGATAACAAATAAATTTAATTTTCACCCAATATTGAGATACAACATTTTGTCACAACA
>JZLH01S0574576.1:16198-31947 GCA_001188425.1 Eucidaris tribuloides
ATGGAATTTTGGTTTTGGGTAATGTTTTCAGTTACAGGTAGACCCATACAGTAAATACAATTCAACAACATCTGCTCCCTGAATTATACAAGTACAGTGTAAGCTGATGTTTGTACGCCTTGTATGTGTTGATGAGGTGATATTTTACACACGCATGTCATTTCAATAGTTCATGGGTTCCTTTGTAAGTAGTTTGCAAAGTGTATGGTATGTCAGTTTTGAGATCAGACTTTCCAGTGAATCATTTGACTGATAAATGAAGTAATCATGTAGAATTTTGGCTAGCTAGTTGTGTACGTACTAGAATGTAGACAAATTGTGAAATACCTACTACAGGAAACACATTTGAACTCAATTTAGAAATTACTTCAGGAGTAAACAATGATGAATTCATTCCAACTGAAGTGCCATAAATTGTCAATCCAAAGAAAAAACGTCATCATTATTAATGAGTATACAAGTTTTAATTTATTTGTAGGTTTAGGGAATGGGGATTTCTGTGCTTGTTATTATTTGTCAGTGTTGTATAATGACACAATTACTGATGACATGATGAGGTCATCATGTGTACAAAACAAGTAGAAAATGAAGAAAAATTAATTGTCTATAGTGTGTAGATGAAATCGCTGATTTATTTGCAGGGGTGTGAGAGTTCAGCTTTTTAGCTGATTTCAGCTATTTTCATTTTTGATTTTCAGCTATTTTTACTTGTGGTCACTCACACTCCTGTATTTGGGAGATATAACATGAAATTACAGAAGATGTTCAATTAAAGTTGTTGGGTTTTATAACAATTGTACAATTGCTACTGTAAAATATCTACAAAAGAAGATGTTGGCAATGTGGTGCATGTTTGGTAACTACATGTATTCATGAGATTGTGTTGGATTTTTGTACATGAGCTCATTTCTTGTTTTATCAGTACTGTGAATGACTTTACATACAACTGTATGTAATTATGAGGTTTAATTACCAGGTTATTTGGTACTGAAGCTGCTGCGTTCTTATACAGGGATGTATTTTTAACCTGTTGGAGACCATAAACAAGCTGGGGTCTTTGGAGAATGTGTGATATATGATATTAAGTCGTCCCCAATGGGTTAATGGTGTAAGATCAGTCAGCTTATCATACTTCTCTTATTTTATCAGTATTTATAAATGGACAAGTACATGTATTTGAAACTGTAATCTAGAGTTAACATTTACTTCTCATAATTTCACTCTTTCATGACCTACTTTTTGTTGAGTGATTAATATAACACTTACAGTCTGGTTTACTAACTTACTCAAATTTTATTCATATCTTTTAACAAAAGTTGTTAAAATCTGGAGAGCTTGCCCAAGGCTTTCCTAACATAGCAACGACTGGATGTATGCAACTTTGATTCCAAGTGTCGAAATGTATTCATTATTGTACATGATTATGGAATAGTTTGTTCCATTTATGGAATAGCTTGTTCCAAGGTCCCCAAGAAACGAAAATTTGTAAATTTGAATACATATTAGTAAACCAGTCTTTAATAAGCTGTGGAAAGACTATGAAAGTTTACAATTTACGTAGTGTAAACTAGAGTCTGTTAATATTCTGTGTAAGAAATAAAATTACTTTCTATTTAATTGGATTTGAATTTTCTACATGTCTCATTTAGTTGTGAAGTTTATCCTTACCTGATACAGGACACAGCCAAGATTGAATGATGGTGGGAATCATTTTATTTTGGTTGTGCAAATTAACTTGTATTTAAGATATCCAGCTTACTAAGCATAATTGGCTTGATGTAACTTCAGAGGACTCTTGTCGTAAAACTATGTAAAAATATTGTTATAACCAACAAAAAAATTCAGATCCCAATGTTGTAATCATCTTTGTAGTTTACTGTTCTTTTTTAACCCATGATGTAACAAAATTTCATTGTAACAAAGTAAATTTTCTGGTCCCAAGGAGTTAGTCTACTGTATGATTCTGATCAGGAAGATGGACATTTAGAGCCTGAATATTTATTACATAGTTAATTATTCTGATGTTTTATGCGGAGAAATTAACTGGCACCAAACATTTGGCTATTCTTTCTAATATGCCAGAAATTTAGTATAATAGACTGTCGAGTACTGGAATCTCAAGGGTTGAGATTGGAATGATAGCACAATACAACATCAAGAAAATGGGTTGGTTAAACTTCCGGGTGTTTAGAAGTTTGCTACAAGAAATTCTCCGGTTATTACATGTCCATCCAAAGTCCTGGAGGGGGAGGGTCTGGTGGAAAATTCTGTAAATTGAAAGGGCATTAAAGAATGTTTCATTGATTTGCACGTCAAAAAACATCTAAATGAATGAAATCAGCTGAAATCATATCCAATGTGAAGATTATTATAAATAAACACCTCTCATAGAGACTTGGGGTACAATATTGAGTTTTGGTGAAAATCTGGACGGTTAAACTTCATCCTTTTTCAAATGGCTCTGAAGCCTTTTCAAAAAAATCTGTGACGTCGACGTGCATGGGCCGTTCCAAAATTGTCCGATCAGCCGTTAGCCGAAGGTCGCATGGGGGTTAGCCGTTTAACCAATCAGTGCGCTCCACTGGTTTTGCGACGGTACACAGTAACCGCGATTCGCAGTTTGAGCAAAATTGAAACTCACGGAAAGAACAACATTCTGGTAACATGTCATTATTAGTTTTTCTCTTAAAACAACAAATTCATGACGTATGGATCTCAAACTTTCAACACACCATTTGTAAGTACTAAACTACCGTTTGGTATTGATAATGAAGGGAAGTAATGGACTTGCACATCCCTGACACAATCTTTAATGGAAGAGCAAGTTATGGATGGGTGAAGTTTAGGGAATGCGGAAAAGGTTTCCTCTGAAGATGAAAGGAATGGTTTATAGGAGTTGCGTGAGATCGGTGATATTGTATGGGAGTGCGACATGGTGTTTGAGTGAAAATGAGATGGGGATTTTGAGAAGGACTGAGAGATCAATGGTGTGAACAGAAAGAAGGCTGAGGATTTGATGCAGATGTTGGGTTTGAAAGAAACGGTGGATCAGATGGCGAAGGCGAATGGAGTACGTTGGTATGAACATGTATTGAGGAGCGATGTTGATCATGTTTTGAGAAGGGCGTTTGAGTTTCTGGTGGACGGTCAGAGGGGAAGGGGCGACTGGAGAAGACATGGAAGAAGCAAGTGGTGGAGGAGAGTAGGAGGGTTGGATTGAAGGAGGATGCACCAAATAGGGCAAAGCGGAGGGAGGGGGTAGGGGCAATTTCTGTGAGTGTGAGGTAAATCTGGCCACCCCAGTAATCAGGGACTAAATTGGATTTAAAACCCAAATTACTACTTTTATAACATATCATGGCAGTTTATACCCATGACATTACACAGATTTGTAATGGGAAAAATGGAGTGAGCCATCTTTGAACAAACTTATATCACTAATCTGTTCTTTTGTACATCATTGGGAACACTTGAAAATACCTCAAGAACCAAATGAGTTGAAATGTATACCAACTATACACTAACTGGAATGGATCTCCCAGCTGGAAGGATTTGTCTGTAATTTGTGTACTTAAGGAGAATCAAGCATGAACATACTAGTACTTTATTTTTTTCCGGGATGATAAAAATAAGACCCATAGAAAGCCACACAGCAGGTTTGCCTGCCACGAGGGACAATAGACATTAGTTATTCTAGAATGAGTCAGTGTTTGACTACAAGATTTTCACAGGATAATCCTGGCATAGTTTACTTGATTCTAGAGTAGTTTCAGCCCAAGTTGAGGACTACCCCCAATCATGTCATTTACCTTTAAAGTGATAGGCTAACATTGTGGAGCTTCAATTTAAAAAATTGTCAAACTTTGATATCTGAGCTACATAGTAGTGTTCAAATGGACAAACAAACACCCTAGAATACAACAGTTTGGAAAGTCGCACTGCCAATGGCAAGTTATACATGAATAAGCGGTAAAACTTGGGGCGAGTTTTATTAACCTAGGTGTACACACAGTAAGTCTATGGGAGGAAATGGCCAAGTGAATCTGGTCAACTTACGATTTTCACTTTTTTAAAGCACTAAATAATCATTTTGAAATAAATTTTCAGGGCCTTCATTTTTAGACCTCATCAAAGACACTGGTAGCATGGGGAATCATGCGACTCGATGTTTTTTTAACTGTGGTATATGTTAGCACCTTTAATACATGTGAAAGTGATCATAAACAGCGATGTACAGATTTTGAAACAAATATCTGGACATTGTTAATTTGTCAAAAATTTACATTTTCCTAATTAAGTCTGAAAAAGTAAAATTGATCACTCTCAATGTAACATCACTGGAACACAACATGACTAAAATACCAGGGATGGAGGACTCGAGGCCAACTTTGCAAGTCCTCGGCCTCGGACCATGCGGCCTCGGTGATTTGGGCCGAGGCCGGGTCGAGGCCGCAAGATTTTATATAATCTGGTGAACCTAAAAGTAAACCCCGTTTGATTTGTTTGGACATGGATTTTGAAGTATTTTTAACTAATATGCCAAAAAGAATTATGGAAATCCTAATATAACTTGAAGCTAAGTAAATTCACTTCTGATGACTTCATTTTCCCAGCACGTAAGTTTCACACAAATATTCATATAGGTCGATGTTTCTCTATGATGTCGCTAATCTATACTGCAACAAGACAGGCAAGGTGAAAGTCGATGCCCTTATGTTAGCTGAATGATCTGAAGACATTCAATCATTTACAATTACTTCAAATATTATTTACTTCAAAGTCAGCAGCTTTTGCTTTATTTTGTTTTAAGTTTTCCCAAATTGATAAATTTCAGTAATTGGTTGATTTGAATAAATGCTGATTGGTTGAAAGATTGTGTTTAATTGATTGTAAGATTTCAAAGTAACTTTAAAGGTTAAAATTTTGCCCTAAAATTTTGTATTATTTCTTAAGTTGGTGACTCGGACTCGGCCTCGGAGAGTTGACTCGGCCTTGGTCTTGGCCTCGGAAGGTGGTGACTCGACTACAACACTGTAAAATACAACAGAAAATTAGGAAAAGGTGCATGGTGTTGATGTTTCGTTTTTCCAATCATGCTTTCCAATATGTAGTATTGGGTGGTACCAGGGCAGTTTTGTCAACTTCTCGTGCAAATTAACTATGTAAGACAAGGGATACAAGCAATTTCAGATCTTCATTGTAGCGTACACCATTTGTTATGCCTACACAAAGTCTGTGTAATACCACAGATAAAAGGTGGAAGTGGGGGGGGGGGGTATGTTGTGGGTTGTATGATGGTAGGTATGTGCCATGGGGTCCCGGGGGGGGGGGGGAAGGGGGCGACCCATGTATAAATGTTGTAACCATCTGTGTACACAAAAACATGGATTTAGGGTTGTTTTTAAAAGCAAAACGTGGATCCGCATTTAGTGTATCAAAATACCTAATTTGGGAAATTTGGGGGTTTTTGTTTTGGATGAATCCACGCTGCGGGGTATACCTAAAAAAAATCCTTGCTTTTGGGTACTTTTGTTCGTGTACCACGATTAAGGTCGCCTTGACAGCTTGTTGAAATCCTAGCTTTGGGTTATTTTTGTAAGTCAAAATGGTTACATCATTTACACATAGGTGCCCCCACCCCCCCCCCCCCCTCTCCCGGCATGGGTCTGAACACTACATATCACTTTTGATAATCCTGCATTCCAGGGCATTACAAGTTCATTTCTGATATTTCAGAGCCAATTTTTGGCTTGTTGACCACTCTGGAGATTAAACCCATCCCCCTTTTATTAGCTTGATGGCTAAACCCCCTAATTACACCCCCCCCCCCTGCATTGGTACATTCTCATATTCCTGGGATTTCCAAAGCACCTCATTTTTTGCCATGCTGTGGGCAGAGTCCCCCACCCCCCCCCACCCCAGATTGACACATGTACACAATACACACTATCAATCATACAAACATACCTCACGAGCATTGACAACTACAACCCCTAGTCACAATTCCCTGTCATTCACACAAATCAAAGAATCTTAAGTATGTGTCTGTTGATATTACGTTTTAAGCTAAATATAGGTAGTAAATGCCGTGAAATATACACCCCATTCCAAACACAGTCAGGAGTTCGTTTTGCTGTGGTAACCATTCACAAAGTCCTTTTATATTGATTAATGATATTGTGGAAATATGACAATCCATAACGTGTAACTACAAACATCACCCAACATTGTCATGGCATTCAGGCAACTTTAGGCCACCACACACTACACGATTTTCAGTCGCACAACTGCTGATTTTGGATCCAAAAAAAAAATGCTTATATTTCGTACATGCCAATTTATTTCAGAGCCAAAGTTGGCAGTTGTGCGACCGAAAATCGTGTAGTGTGCGGTGGCCTTTACATTTACGATCACAAACATAATTGCACACACGTACACATACACAAACATATTGGGATAACTCCCCCAGGAGGACAATTCCCCCCCACAGGACTACTCACCAAGGAAAACTCAGATTTAACTGGAAATATTGTTAAACTCGTCCAGAGGAGTTGTCCTAAGGGAATTCATCTTCTGGGGCAGTTGTCGGGTGGTAGTCATACGAGAGGGAGTTGTCGGGTGGTAGTCATACAAGAGGGAGTTGTCCTCACGGCGAGTAGTTCTAGAACCAACCTTAAGACAGACACACGCACACAAACGCAAAGATATAAACACACACAGAAACACAGATTCACACAAACACACACACACACATACACACACACACACACACATACTCACACACACACACACACACACACACACACACACACACACACACAAATGCATACACATGCATACATACACATGCACACATACTTGACATACTTGCATATGCCCACACTCTTGCATAGCTACATATAGACCAATTCAGTTTCAGAACACTGGAGTTTATGTCAGCCAGAACGGGGGGCTTCCAAAACAAGAAGAAAAGACAATTCAAATGGTTATGCAATGAGTCACATGCATTGAGATGTCAGTGTTTTAGTTATGCATGCTTGAAGCCCCCCAGTTAGACATTAGCATAAAAAACAGCACCCAAACCAAACAGGTCTATATGTACTCACAATATTAAACATGACACATTAAATATGTATAAAATAAGAACATCGTTTAATTTTGAATTAAAAATTGTCGCACAGATACATGTATATCAAAAAAATTGTACAAAGAGAGAGATATTTACAAAAACGAGGCTTGAAAGGAAGTTATGCAACACCGAAAATCATATAGGGAAGTATGTTAATGGGTCCAGAAGATCTGATCATTTTGATTTACATAAAGCCGCAAAACTAACACACAATTTGACATGCTAGTTCTTATGCAGTCATTTTCATTTCAGTTTTACAAGTACTGGTTCAAGTCAAAATTTTGCTTCCCAAATTCATCAGCGTACTACTGTTTATGAGGGTTTTTTTTTCATTTACACAATATGCCACCAGTGGCAGTCTTTGACTTCTTTGATTTCAAAACACACACTGTTGTAATAAAAGGCAATGCAGGAGACGATAAGATTGTTGATCATCGCAAAATGATGTGCTATGATATTAATGATAAAACACAGGACGTGGGGCAGGGATGAGAAACAAGCAGTTTATTTTACTTGGCCTAATATTGGTGGAAACAAAAATTGCTTTGGCAAAGGGATAAAAACTGAATGCAATTGATAATAGCATGAATACATTAATTACTATCCAAGGTCCACTTTCAATGTTTTTTGATCCATCGTAGTCGAGTTATCATGACACACAGGGGGATACACCATATAACCCACTATAAAGTCTTATGTGTGACTGATTTCAATTACACATTCAGCAAGCCAGTCACTTGTTACATCGTGATAAGAGATCCAAGTTTTTCATTGTTCAGCTGAACGAGACCAATGTCCTCTAATGGTTGATCACAGATGACATCAGCAAGCATGCAGAAAGCACAAGCACGTTACTGGTGAGCCCGCCACCAATGAACTTCTCGGTCTGTGTTATAAGATCATCCTTGCAGGGCATCCAATGTCGTGTATGATCTGTTTAAAAAGAATTGAAAACAATCGCTAGCATTTCAAGAGGAGTTGCATACAAATTACTTGTTGATGACATCAGGAGCTTCTTTTGTCAATCAGGCTGGTCAAAAAATTGTCTGCAAATCATACCATCATTTCAAACAATGTCACAAAAGTGTTTTCTTCTAAGTATCAAACAGCAACACAATATATATGTACAAAAATCAAATCAAATCCCCTTTTACATTCCCCACATTCTAAACTATGTTAGAAGAGTATGGGATAAATATGCACATGGAATACTTTTACTGAAATAATCAAACAAGGGACTATTTTGGCATTTATATTAGTTTTACAATTTCACTCTGTTTGGTGTTTTGGTTCTGAAAAACATTCTGTATTTGGCCAGCTTGTTACAGTTTGAATACAGATACAGCAAGCTTACTTCTATGACCAAGCACACACCACAAAGAAACTAGCCACTCCTTATAGTTTTAGCAGTCATGATGATAAATGAGCTTTGGAATAATCCCTCTTTATTGGAGGGGAAGGGGTTCCCACTTCTACAAATTTGTCTACAACATTTGAGAAAAAACAATGTACAGGTAGAGAAAAAGACAGGGTTGGATACATCCAGCTGCCAACTATCGCCCCCTGCCACAACCCTTATAAATTTGTACGAGTCGGCCTCATACAAGTTAAATTATATCACCTTTTATTTGCCTATCTCAATTAATTATTTTTTGACAGTCCCAATTTGCTGGGGGGTTTTCAATAAGTTCATCTTACAAGTCAAATTTCTGACTCAAATTTTACCTACTTCGAAAATATTTTTGAGACCCAATGGAACTAAACATGTTAAATCATTCAAAAAAGTCAAAGTGGCAACAACTTTTATTCTTGCTGGTCTTTGATGGGTTGACCTTTTGATTGCTGCTTGTCAGCTTCACAAACAAGATTCAATTTTCCCTTGTCTTTGCTTTTCTCATTTTCCTTCTGCTCTAGTATACAGTGATATTTTTAGCCGCCAGCGTCCTATATCTCAGTACAAATGTGTATGAATAGTAACAAAAATTTCACCTAAGTCAAAGTGATTGTGGGATCCCTAAAGATTCAACTTAGGTAAGTTGACTGTACATCAACCAGTTTTTGTACCTTTCAGGTTGGAAATGGGTCCCATCAAATGTACAAGTGTGAACAGGGCATTAACTTTATCAAGAATTTTTCTAGATCAAAGTGATTGTGGGATCACCAAAGATCAGCTTAGGTGAAGTTTGCTGTAAATTGACCAGTTTTTGTACCTTTTAGATGGGAGATGGGTCCCATCAAATGTGCAAGATTGAACAGGGTACTGCAGATGCTACATTGAAAGAGATCCCATCTCAGCTGTTCGGTTCCTGTGCACCTGCTCACCCCCCCTCTGAATGACACCTGGCTCTTTACAGTCAATAACTTGGCATTGAAGACCTCTTTGACATGGGTCCCACCAAATGTGCAAGTGTGAACAGGGTACTGCCGATGCCACATTGAGAGAGATCCCATCTCAGCTGTCTGGTTCCTGTGCACCTGCATACCCCCCTCTGAATGACACCTGTCTCTTTATAGTCAATAACTTGGCATTGAAGACCTCCTTGGGACGGAAGAATGGTTGTAGTCCACTGTTTTTGAATGGCCCCGTGCGGGAGGATCCGACCATTCCTGGGAATCGGCATCGTCATCGTACGCGTAGCTGTATCAGAAATGAAAGGGAAATCAACCATATATCAGACTGGTATTAAACACATTGTATAATGTTGTACAAATGCCAGACTGCACTGAACAAAATACATAACAAAAAAATAAAATAATGTTCAAGATTATGAATCAATTACGGCTCCGGATAACCTGGGCCAAAACCGAGACAAGATTTGAAATATGTCAAGCGTCACAACAAACATCAAAAAAATGAATTTGAAGATTTGGTCAGCATTACAAATTTGGCATGATTAAGTTAAAGCCACAGGCTAACATTGATCACAGTTTTTAAAAATGTGTGCTACATAATCCTTCATGCACCAAGTGTCTTTGATAAGGTCTTAACATGAAGCCCTGAAAAAAATTATACTTCAAAATGATTATTTAGTGCTTTAAAAAAGTGAAAATCTACAAGTTGACCGGATTCACCTGCCCACCTCCTCCCATAGATGTACTGTGTGTGTACTCCACCTGAGCACTTTTCATGTTTCATTCATATCTTGCCAATGGTAGCATAAATTTCCAAACTTTTGTATTCTAGGGTGTTTGTTTGTCCATTCAGACACTACTATGTAGCTCAGATAGTAATGTTTGACAATTTTTTAAATTCAAGCTCCACAATGTTAGCCTGTGTCTTTAAAACATGCATTGCTTTAAGATGTTGAAATGTTTAATCCTAACCACGTTTTCTATTTTACATGCGTTTATATTACGTTGCTGCTTCCGTGATAGGCCAGGGAAAAAAATACACGGGGGTTCGGGGCGATTTTTTTTTTATTTCCGAAATAGCAAAAGAGCCCCCATAAATTGCCATAGGTTCTATACAAAAGAGTATCTGAAACATGAAAAGTAGCCCCCGAAAAGAATTTTTTTTTCCCTGGTGATAGCGGTTTATGTCATCATGCACAAATATGGGATACTATTACTGTTATGGTCTAGAGGGCTATTTTATGTCGTGGTTTAATATGCAAGATAATTTCCTCTGCACCATAAAATCATTTTGTGCAACATTTAGCAGTGAAGTTCGATGGAAAACATCACACTTTCCCAGATTGACTGGATTATCAACCAATAATTCTGCAAAGGAAAGCTTTCATAAAGCTTCGCTTGGGGGTAAAACTCAGAATGGATAAAATATGCAATTTTGTCCTAAACCGGCATTAATGTCATATGACATTTTTTTTTCTTTTATCTAAAATGTGAGTTTGGGTGAGGTTTTACTCTGAAACCGAACACTTACAACTATAATTTGCAAGGAATCTTGCCAAATCACAACAATATGAAACGTTCCAGGTTGGTATTTGGTTCAATATATTACAGGCGACTCCAGTTATAGCGAAGCCCTCAAGGACAGGCAGTTTTCTTTCATTGTATCGAAATTTTGTTATAACCGAACAGTTACAAGTATATAAAGATATACAGATAATTATTTGGGTCCTGAATTTTTACTTCGTTGTAACCGGAAATATAACGGGAGTGCACTGTATGGTAATAACGGTTGCCTCGTGGCAAAATTAGCTACAGCTAAAATCCGGTTGATGGGTACCGAACACCCACTTCGCTCCAATATTAAACATTTAATACCTAACGGTAACGGCGGAAGGAGAGCAATAGGGAAAGAGCTACTGAGACGAAACGCGAAGGAGTGATACTTACAACTTGACAGTGAACGTGTCACATTCGCGGGAACTCTTGACACGTGACCTTGGGCACTTTGTCTGCAAGATTCGCGCAGCGATCCCCTCAAGGTCAGCACGGGTTACAAATCATCACTCATCAACACTTTGCTCTCATAATCGTCCGGTGGAAAAAAATCAAAATATCACAATGTCTTCAAACTGAAATTTCGCTGATCAACGTCTAACAATTTAATGATACTGTAACTGACTATTAATACTTCACACGATTAAATGACACAAGTTAAAATGGTTGCGACAAATTTACAATCAAATATTTGTGCCCTTCTTGCCCCCAAACCTAATGAAACTGCAAACATGCGCAATAACCCATACACTGCACTTGGCAGCTTTATTTTCAAATTCCGGCAGCGAGGAGTAAATATCAAAATTAAAAGCAGTATTTAAAAAAAAGAAATTTAGCATGTATAGTCATGATCATTTCACTTACTTGTTGCGCAACACATAAAAAAGTCTAATGTTAACAAAATACACATAGTGAAATTTACAAATCCGGCGTAGTTCCTTGGAAGCTGAACTATTACAAAGTGAGCGGATAATAAGGTTGAAAGCTGGCTTTGTTACCTATATTAACAGTTAATACAACTTGCACAAAACATTGACATTATTCTATTCTACCCGGGTAGATGCAAGACTGTCTCTGAACTGTGACTGTCAACAGTTTGCTATTTTTTTGTTTATTTGCGATCGGTCAAATGATTCACGTTGTTGAATCCGTTAAAATGTTAACAGGGATTTTGCATTGTCACAGTCCAATCAACGACGAACGACCACCAAGTTGTATGCTGATGCCACCGGACATCTTGTCGCATTGCGATCCTGGAATTATTCTTGACAAGGGTATCTGGAAAGTCGGGCGCGTCTTTCTCGACCGGCTCTAAAACGCAGACGCTGCACGTGGTGGTGGACTACCATATCGGCTTGACCCAGGCGGCGGTGGTGGGTAGCTGTAACAGGGACAGGATTCCGAATAGGAAAATAAAACGATCTCGGTGAACAGCATGAAAGCATTAGGAGATAATGAATGTAACACACTTGCTTTCAAACTTTTCTGGATAAACCTCAAAAACTCAATATACAGTTCTATACCATACAACTCGTCTTTAACTGAATAATGAAAACAAAAATCCTAACTCGCAAAACTGCCATATGAATCTGGAATGTCACATCGAAGTGAATGGTCAGTGATTTTACTGAACAAAATGCTCTGTGAATCCCAGCTGTTCAAAGTGTGGATGCATCTGTGACATGTTTACACACGTTTTGCAACTTGTGAAATTTCCTGACTGCGTGGACTGTGGATTAGGAATCACAATGCGAAACATAAACTGCCACACCCACATCCATCATGAAAACAATCTGTGTGACTCAAAGAAAAGTGGTATGCTATACAGACCTGCTGGTTCCCTCAACTTAACCCTTGCAGTGTCACTACAACATAAATCTATCAACCTTGCATGTGACATTCTAAGAGTTAATGAAACATTTTTTATGCCCCCCCCCCCAGACAAAGTCTTGAGGGGGCATTAAGCGTTGCACCTGTCCATCCGTCCTCTTAATTGGTTTCTGCACGATAACTTAATAAATATCGGATGGATTTGGATAATATTTGGTGTGTAGGTTGATGACACTGAAATAAAAGTCAAATTTGAATATCGAGTCTGCAGGTCAAAGGTCATAGCTCATGCAAATTGATTTCCACATGAGAATTCAATAAGAAATGCTACATGATCGCAATACGCAGGGGCATCCAAGTCCTGTGGTCACAACAAACTTCTATGTTTTTTTTGGGGGGGGGGGGGTTTACTCTAAACTTGTGAATAAAATTTGATAACACATAAATCTTTCTGTAAATTTCATTCAATTGACTTGGACATCAAACTATAGCTGTCACACTGTTGTCCGTACTGTGGATCAAAAAATTTAAATGCATGTCTCCAGCACAACAATTCAATTCACTAACTGGAGACATGTGGCACCTTTATATGTTGGAATATATCCAGAATTTATACTGAATAACTAAGTTATGTGGCACTGTTTAAATACTTTGAGTTTCATTGAAAGAAACTCTAGCTGACTGGTTTTCTTGTTCCAGTGTTCCCTGCACTACTTTTGCCAGATGTGCATGCTACACTAATTAAATCCTTTCGAAGATGATATATGGGGAGTCGGGACACACTCTCACAGCTCAGTGAAATGGATCATTACTATGTGAAATATGACATATGTTTAAAACATTCAAGTGATCAATGGAATGACTCCAGAACTTGACGCAGAAGGGCCTAGCATATGTTCCCTGCAGAAGGGCCTTCACATTAAATTCACTCTAACTTAAAAACCTCTGGGTTTTTTAACATGAAATCAAAATAATGTGACATTTTTAGATCCTTCTGTCAGTCTGTAAAGTGCAAATATCAAATAAGGCAATATTTATCAAATTAGAGAAAACTTACTGTTCAGGCCCTTCTGCAGGGTACATGACGGACTGATCAATACAGTTGTTCTGTGCTATGACGTTTTACACACGCATTAGAGTGCAAATGATGGATGGTAGATAGAACTAAATGTTTTTGGTTATGACAATCACACTACACGAGCAAAATGAAAAGTTATCCTTTTGACAAAATTTATAACTTTCCTTGTATCTTGGATATGATTGTTACACACACATGCAAATGTGTAGCAGTTTTTCAACATTGAGTTACACAGAATTCTGTACAAATGTCCCCTGCAGGAATTCGCACTTGAAATTTGCAGAATGTAAATCACTTCTGGAAAACCATGCTACTTTCACATTAAAAATATTTTCTCAAATATTATACTTCTCATCCTCTTATGGCTAATAAAAATTGAAAATATGATAATAAAGAAATAAAAATGATATTATCATTGCTACTTCACAAGCAAGGATTTTGTTTGATGTTAAATTTGCATTTTCTATGTGGACATATAATTTTAATGAAATGCTAAATGAATGATCTTTGCTATTCTGGTGTTAAATCTAAATGGTTGATTCCAGACTTACCGACTTCTTCCTTCACCATATCTGCTGGGCGGGTATTCAGGATAATCCCTGAAATGATACAAGAAGTACATGTGTATTCACTTTCCCTAATTCCCAAACCTTACTCTGAAGCACTGATCAGAAGGAACACAAGTCTAGATGTATCCCCCCCCCCCCAAAAAAAATGCATTTTAGGGTAAATAATAGCATAATGAAAATAACCTGGCTCTAAGGGAGCAGTATTGTATGGGAAATATGTGGTTCATATTCTACCCTGGGAGACAATGAGGATTCAAGTGCCTTGCCCTAGGACACTTAACACTCTGACTGGGATTGGAAACACAAATTTTTCAAAGAAATCTCACCTCCTAACCAACAAATACAGTATGCATCTTAATCATTTCTTTATGTAGCTATTTTCTCAAATGAGGGAATAATAACACAAACTGTTACAGCCTATTTTCAAATATGAGCATTTCATGTATTGTCACTGTTCCTGGAGCTCAGTTACATTATGTCACTAATGCTAACTACAAATATCGCTGAATACCTGCCCTATCAGCACAGCCTTATGTGAGGCGATATCCCTGATTTATTGCCATAATATGCCGTTATACAATGGCAATGCACTTTCAGACACATTCAAAAAATATGTTTTGCACATCATCATCTAAAGACCAATGTGCGTTACAAATTTCATAAGCATTGCTCAAAATTGAGGAAGTAGTTTGATCTGCAAGATTTGTGACAGACCAACCGTCCACCAACCCGACCAATAGTACACCGATTCCGATATACCCCCTCCACACCGCTGTGTGCTTATGCAGAGGCCTTGTACTATTATTATCGATTTGCCATCATTTCAGATGACCAGGACTAGAAAAGTGAACTTCACTACTATTATCCATGACATCCTCCATGACATCCTCCACACCGCTGTGTGCTTATGCAGAGGCCTTGTACTATTATTATCGATTTGCCATCATTTCAGATGACCAGGACTAGAAAAGTGAACTTCACTACTATTATCCATGACATCCAGCCCCATGAACCCATATGCATGTAGATATGCGACCACAACACCAGGTTTTCACCCTTCTCTTTTCGATGAAGTGTGTGGTTTCTTTTTGTGCTGAGGTGTTTCTGTCTCAACACGGGACCTCCGGCTTTACGTCCTATCCGAGGGATGGGGTAATGGGGATAAAGTGCCTTACCCAAGGACACAACCACTGTGGCACGGACTCTTACCACAGACCCGTAGGTCAGGAAGCCAAAG
>JZLH01S0574598.1:35989-53871 GCA_001188425.1 Eucidaris tribuloides
TAATAATAATAATAATAATAATAATAATAATAATAATAATAATAACAATAATGAAACATTTGTGTATATAGCGCATAACACAAATACAAAATGGCATGTCTCTAAGCATTTTTTTTTAGAACAGAGATAAACCTACAAAAGGATTGTTGTGTAAGTTTAATGTTTTTGCAGTGCCTTGCGCAGACAGTGTTTAAACAAGTCATATTCTTGTATCACATAAAAATTTTTCTTAAGTTGTTATTTTGGGGAATGCACTGTTTGCCTTCAAATGCTTGTAGTAGCGTGGTACAAAAACTGAAAATTTTCGGTGCGCTGCGCGCGCAAAATTGCAATACAAAATTTTCAAAAAAGAATATTGTGTGTGAGAAGTAGTGTTTTGTAATATAGGCTAACGTTTCAAGAATTGTTCAGATTAGTTAATTCAGATTAATTATTCAGATCAATTTGTCAATAAAGAAGCAAAATAGGCCTATGTAGATTTGTAAAGGTGAAGCTGCAATTTTTCCTTTCCTCGCCGGAGGGGAAAAGCAAATGTGTTTTTTTTTTCTGTGTTTGCATGGCGAATTTTTATGAACAATTATAAAGTTTGGTTGTAAAATACGATTTTTTTTTGGCTCGCTCGCTACGCTCGCTCACAGATTAGAATTTATATTTTTTCGTCTCGGGACCATCATCATCAGCACAATCTATTTGGGGGCTTAACTTGCCACAAACATCATGAGTGATTGTATTGTTCTGTATTGAATAGAAAAAAATATGTGACTAAAAAAAAGTGAATTTTGCACTAAATAGCGTCAAATAGTCATGATAAGGCAGAAAGGGTAGTATTTTACCGTAGAGCTTCCACAGTACAGTCAGGATCCCGCCTGCAAGGGACCTTTGCGCAATTGCGCCTGTTATGTAAGCCATATTGAGCACAATTTTTTGTTCCCGATCCCTCTTATTTGAAAATCTTGAATCCGCCCCTGAATATACTGCCTTATCTTAATCACTAGGACTGTTTTAAGTCGAGAAAACATGCCCAAAACACGCACCAAATCGCACGATTAATTGCATCAAAATTCCAAAAGCTCTCACCGTGGGAGGGGGAACACCCCCTCCCACACGTCCCCCCCCCTCGCTCGCTCCGCTCGCTCGGGCTCAGTCGCATCCACTGAACTCTACACTGGAGGCAGGTCATTTACGCGAATCGTGTTTTGTTTGTGTAAAATTTCGCTTAGATATTCATCTAGGTCTGTTACATTCTATGTTTTGACTTTTTTTTGTTTTTTTTAGGTATTACGCTCTTTTAAATTGTTGATTTTTGCCTTTTGTTTCTGATGATAATCCTGAAATGTGAGGATTTCATAAACCCTCAAAGTGAAGTTGATTGACCGCCCGAGGGTGGGGGGGGGGGGGTGGACACACGGTCTTATCAATCGCCAAAGATTTAGCGTGCCATCTGCCATAGGCCTAATTCCAGCGCAGCCTGCTTGGCCATGCAGCGCAGCCAGTTGCACTAGCACTGTTCACCGGGCCGTACCGTCGTGCCGTATCGTATCGTGCTAGGTGTACGGTACGTATACCCGTACCAGACCCGCTCTGACCCGTACGGTAGTGCGCCCGGTCCGTCGGCAACGGTACTTGTTGACTTGACAACGTTGTGCACCCATTGACATTGTGTATTACAAGCTACAGCTAGCAGCTGGGTCTAGGAAAGACCGACAAGCGGTCGACAAGCCCCGTATTTATGGTCGGAACTCGGAATCATTGATATACCTTTGAAACCGATGGTACTGGTGTGCATGCACATAATCTAAGGAAAATGTGAATTTGCTTTTGAAGTTCAGGTAAAGGTAATTTTGATTCAATTCCACCATATTTTGGTGAGTCGTTGTGCTCGTGACGGAACGAAATCGGTCAATCGCAAAATACTCAGAACATGAGACTTGCATGACTTGACTGTCTATTGAGTGTGACTGTGAGGTCTGGTTAAAATACAAATGCGACCAAGCAAGAAAACATCCACAGAAATTTTGCAAACTGTCAAAACTAAAGTAAGCATCACTTGGAATAGACCGAAACAAAGAAAGCTTCGACCTGTGTATCAAGTCCGTTTTTAGCCTGAGGTTTTATCAGACGATTTGGACGTACATTTTACAGGTCTACCCAGTGTCTCCTCTCTACACGAGAGGAGATCCTGGGTACCTGTAAAATGTCCATCCAAATCGTGCTATAAAACCTCTCTCGGACTCGCAATACACAGGTCGAAGCTTTCGGTCGACATTCGGAATAGTCTACAGGGCACCCGTAGAACTATGGGGTAATACAGTGCAAAAGATGCTACAGGGGAATCTCATAATGAGGACCTAACAACCATGACTGCCTTGTTATATCAGGTGTCTCGCTGTATCAGGGTCCAAAAACAAAGAAATATAAAAAGTTGGAACCTAAAAAATCACATTATTATAAGAGGGTTTTGTTATATCCAACCTCTTTAACAGAGTTCTACTGTATATGATAATGAATGACGTTAGACTCTGTAAACCTTTCATTAAGTTGTAACGTTAGATCTATTTCATTTAGAGCCTAATCAACTCTTTTTTTTTTAATTCCTGTGACGTATCGTAACACATTGTAATTTTATGATTTTTTCCACTTTATACTACCGGTACTCGGATTTATAGACTAGACAATATGTTTTGTTGTGTTCAGTTTAATTTTATGCAACTAGTGACTTGGGCCGGGGGGGGGGGGGGATCCGGGGAGGGAGGGGAGGTGCGACACACAGTCAAGAGTCTACAGATCAAGAAATTAGATGTCTTTGGAATGAGAGATTTTTTCAAATAAACAAAGGTGGACTAGACATGCTGCATAATAGTTTGTCAAAAAGGTATGATGTAGATAATGTTTGGTGAAAAGCAGAAAAATGGCATGCTGTTTGCTGTATATGCATGAATGATCTAGCTTATTTTTTGTAATTCACTATTTTAAATGAATTTGTTACTTTCATGATGAATTATTCTGTAAAAAATCTCGGGTCACTCATCACACTGATGAACTATTTAGATTTTTTTTTTACAAAATGTTAATTGCCAAAACATGCAAGTTACCCAGTCTCAATGAAGATTGAATTTTTGTTTAGAAAAAAAAGACTTTAGAAAATGAAATTTGTACTGCTATACTTAGTTTTAGTGAGGTCAGCGCAGAAATAACACATCCTTCACAAAATGTACATCCGTGTCTTTGTTTACACTCTTTGTATTTCATTTCTTGTTCCATATTTCTTGTGGGTGCTGTGCAGTTGAACATTGGAAAATCCAACTTCCGAAACATGGAGGTACTGACGCCATCTGCATCTCAACCACCGACAGTCGATATGATGTCAAATCTACAGATACAAGACCCCATCCCCATGGTGGCGGTGGGTGATGAGGCCAAAATGGAGGAGGCTGACTTGTTGGCCGAGAAGAACATTCAGAACCTTACATCATCAATGGATGAATCAGAGTTTGGAAACATCCTGCTAGGCGTTAATGGTGGAGGAGGAGAAGGAGATAATCTGTTGTCGGGATGGCACTGGTTCAAAGGACGACCGATCGACAGCAGTGGCACCATGGAATTCAATAGACAATTAGATCATGTTGATATCTGGATGGATAAATGGAACCATCCACAGGTAAATGCGTATTAGATTATTTGTATTGTTTTTGTTTCAAGATTATTGTACAAACTATTTCTTTTTGGTTAATCAGAGGTATTTGATAGGTTTCCTGGTGGTGTAACTTTCCCCAATAATTACTTCACTTTCTACATGTATTCCTCCCACCTCCTTTAGCCATTATTGTCAAAGTCACTCACAGTACATTTTTTTTCCTGATTTTCCTCCCTTTTTGTTTTTGTGTGTATTTTTTTGTGTGTGCCTTGTAAAGAACCATTTAGAGAGTTGTTAGATGTTACATTTATTTTGAACCAAAAATTGTATATTTCCTGGACAGAAACACATGTCAGTGATAATGTCTTTTTTAATCATTGCATATATCATTCAATCTTTATTGAGTTTCTAGAATTAGTTTCTCTTTCTTTGCTAGAGTTTACTTCAGGTTCCAGTACAGCTTATATTAAAAATTTGTTGAATTCTCAAATGTATTGTAAGACTAACAAATATATTCTTAGCTGAAATAAACTAGGGGAAGGGGGAAGGAGAGAGGGAGGGGGGGGGGTCTTTTTCAGACAGAGCATACATACTTATAGTATAGTATCCTGTGAAGTAAGAATATCAAACTGAAATGTAACAGTGTAGCATCATACTGCAAATTTTGTATTAAGTGTATATTTTTGCTGTGTTTGCTACAATTTGTTCAGTTCAAACACTGTGACTACTAATATGGTAAGATATTTACAATTCATTCTACTGGATTATTTCCACTCTTATAAAATGCATGTCTTCAATTTCATCTTTAATTCGTGCCAACTCAAAGAAATATTGAAGGGTAAATTATTGCTTGTATTTTCTTATTTTTTATTTTTTGCTTTAATGATGTATGTACATATTGTATTGTTAAAATATTACTTCCAAGTTTGCCCAATATTTTGCACCTACACAAATGCATGTAGTGTGCCATGTGGTAGTGTGTGCAAAGTGGTTATTCCCAATTAAACCTGTCCCAAGTAGGAGTTTTAAACAAAATTTTAGTATCCTGCTCATGCAGTATTAAAAACAATCACAACAATAACAACATTCCCTCCTGGTTTTAGATTTTTAGGACAGTTCAGACATTTCTAGCAGTCCCAGCACTACACAAATTTCTATCTTATGTGCTAGAAATGTAGATAAATATTGTGATTTCTGTGTATCTGTTATTTTCTTTGTAACATTGTTTTCTTGCTCAGTATCCTTTGTACTTTTATTACTTGATTTGCAATATTCAAAGTACTGCCTACTAGAATATTTATGTTGGTGTACAGTATGTTCTTTCCTGTTGGCAAGTTGTAGAATTCTAATATAATTGCATTCTATGAATTTTAAATGCACTATTGTGATTCTTTGAAATGTCAGTTTTTATCTCCAGTGCATTATGTATGTACTAAGCTGTACATATTTTATTCTGCAGTGTAGACTACAAGTACACTGTACTTACCAATTACTTCAATAATTATGTTTTAAATCCCTCGCACATTTTGTTACAAAACTAGTAACTACTTTACTATGACTAATACTACTGCTACTGCATATAGTACAACAACTGCTTCTGCTACTACATGTACTTATATTGCATGTACATGTACTACTGCTACTACTACTACTACTACTACTACTGCTATTACTACTACTACTACTACTACTACTACTACTACTACTACTACTACTACTACTACTACTACTTCTACTACTACTACTACTACTACTACTACTGCTACTCTATTAATACCCATACTTGTTCTACCACTCAGGGGTGTGAGAGTTCAGGTTTTTTTTCAGCTTATTTTCAGCTTTTTTGTGAATTTCATGTATACAAAATTATAGGAGCTTTTGCAATTTCAGCTTTTTCGGCTCTTTTTTTATTTGTGGTCACTCACAATCTGACTACTAGTACTACAACTGCTCCCCTTCTACTGTTATTTCTATGACTATACACCTGTTGCCAGTACTGCTACTGCTGTTGCTGCTGCTGCTGCTGTTATTACTTTGTCTAATACAACAAAAGTTAGCAACTAGACGTACATGTACTGTTAGTATGTATATATATTGAGTTAAAGAATGTAATTGCATTTGTTGAAAAGCGAGCAAGTATTTTATGTGACTTTGTTTCATCTCAACAGCGTTGCCAAATACTGGAAGGTATTTTATACCGAAGCAACTATTCACAGTACAGCTTTCTATGGACGACATTACAGCCAACGTTACACAGAGACTTCATGTATACTGCCAGGACCAAGTACCCAGAACATTCCTTTGAACCTGTCAGTAGCCACACTAGCCGAGAGACGCGGGCACGGAGGGCCGTTAGAAATTATTACCACCTCAAAAGGTTAGTAATTTTGTATCATACTCTGTTCTGTCATCCATAATACCTCCTAGTTTCTCCTATTCTTATCGCAACACTTAACAACAAGCATATACAAAAGTGAACTTGAAGAAAGAAGTGACATTCTATTAAAGCATTGGAAACTAAGAACAAATTTTCTTGGCTAGGTTTTATGGTAAATTTGTGTTATATTGAAATAAATTTGTCTGTATCATACATTGTACAACTGAATAGACTACTTTTACTGAATTAAGGATTGTTGGATTTGAGTATAAAAATATGATCGATATGAAGTTTTACTGTAATCATAAATTTTTTGTTTGTTTCACTCAACTAATGTATGAGACATATTTCACAAGTATTTCACAAGTATATTTTTAAATTGCTCATGTTCATGCATTTCGACAAATCAGTGATCTAGAGAAAATGATGTCACATATCTACCTCAATTCATTAGTAGGCAAAATTATGAATCCTTCCACCCCTTCTAAAAAAAGCGTTTCTATATCCCCCACCCACCCCCCTAAAAAAACAACAACAAAGAAATCACAGAAGAGCAACTTCATGACATAGTTGTTAATCATGGGTCAGTATCATGAAACTGGGTGTCTTGGGTAAAATCAGCTACAAGGATAACGTAAGTAAACACTTTTAGAATTTATCTTGTATCAGCTTCACTACGAGGATTTGAATATTTTTCTGTTCATTTATAAATTACCAGTGCACACCTTCAAAGAACAGGTGACGTGAACAGACTCAACACAGAACAGGTTCTCCCTGCAATAAAAGCCAGTCCGAAGGAGGTACCTAAACAGATGTGAGTATTGTACTTGTTGTGGATATAGTTTGTCTAACTTGCTCAGTGTACATGTATACTAGATATAAACCAAACACAGAAGTTTTATTTTTAAGACCAGAAATGTACATGTTCAGTTTAGCTCTATCTAAATTAAGAGATTATATCAAACAATGATAGTGTAGGTCTTCAGTCCTATAAGTTTTCTTACTCTCGGGCAGAGTATCCTCACTTGCAAGAATTTTCATAATTCATAACATACTGTTATTTCTCCCAGCCTCCCCCTAATCACTAGTTAAGTATTAAGAATTATACCACAAATATGCAGATATGGATGTTTATTTTGGTGGTGTTAGTTTATGTAGATGTGCTTGTGTTCCATCTCTTATATAACCTCTAGGCTACACATATTATCTAAACTGTTGCCATCTACATTTCCCTTGTAGTGGTTTCAGTTAGCTAACTAATATTTGGTCATTGTTAATCAAAATGATGATGATGATGATGATGATGATACTAATGCTAATGATTATGCATGTAATAATATTAATGATAATGATACAGTAATGATAATAATAATGATAATAACAACAGTAATAAAATACATCACTTCTCCAAAATTCAGAGGTATTCTCATTGCTGGAAATGGAAGTAGTGGATAAATACAGTAGATAAACCTTGTTTGTGAAAGGTTGTTTCCAAATATGTAACTTTTGGCTTTTCATATTTTATATTTTTATCATTTAAATGATATTTTTATGCGCTCCTCCTCTCTTCCCCTCTTTCATAAGTTCTTTCAAATCTGGATGGGACAGGTTGCGACCAGCCAATAGCATGCCTCTCGTTAAATTACCCAACATTCAACAGAACAAGAGATTTAACCACCCTCTAAGTAAATCAGCTCCAAGTTCATTCAGGTAAGCATGTCTGTAGCATTACTTTACCACGTATACAAATTTAGAAACATACATGTACATTATATCACAAACCACGAAATGACTTTAAGTTATGCAATATGTGACCTGTCACCACAAATCGATCAATAAGTCGCAATGGAAGTTTTCCTGTAAATGCAGTAAATAGTCGAGCTGGGTTGCAAAAGTTGATTCTGGGATTCTAAATTTTCTAAAGGTAAATGCACTCATCTTTTACCTGACCAAATTTGGGGACCATACTTAATTCAGAAGTATGATTTTGCTCGGATTGAACTTCGACCGCGTTTTTGCGGGAGCTTGAAAATTTGGCCGAATTTGATCTTCACACCGCGAGAGTAACCACAATTTAACTCTGAATATAATTGCTTGTTGTCCAACATTGTCAAGTCCCCCTGTAATAATTTTGGTATCACCACAAAGCTGCTTTTATGAACTATTCAATTATGATAATTGTAAGAGCTAAAAAGGATTGTCCAATACACAATTCTCATTTTGAAAGTGAGTAGTTTTATCACGCTTTCTATGGAACAGTTGTCAAAAGCCTTCTGACTCGCATGAATGAGCACTATTTTGGAGCTGTTTTTTTCTGCTTTCCTGATGATGGCTTACGTGATAGTCCAAACTTGTGAGCGGGGTTTGAAATGGGTTTGCTTCGTCCATCATACACAAATTATACATCATTTTAAAGCTTAGAGTCAGTACTTTAAGAGAATATGAAAAATGCAATTTCTTGTTTTTCTGACTGATGGTGCGTTTTGTGGTGACAGGTCACATATTTAAAAGACATTTTGTAAAAAGTGAATTTTGCAAGAATCAGTTTTTTTTTTAGCTGTCTAACTTTGAGACATGCAATTTTAACTGTATGATTCTGTGAGTGGGTATAATGTTCAAGGAAAAAGACATTCTAATTGTTCATGCTAAACTTGCACAAGGTGTGAAATCGGACTTGGTTCTGGTTCTTGTGGACTCGGACATGGACTCAGTGGGTGTAGTCATGGTTTGGTCTTGGTTTCGAAGGTTGTGGATTTTGGAGTTGGAGTTGGATTCAGACTCAGATGTGTGAACTCCACTTTGACATGGTTTAAAATGCCTTATGCATAATACTTTTAGCTGTTGAAGCATTATCCTTTCTCAATATACATATACCTTCTGATCATATTTTGAAACAAGCAAGCAAGAAAATTTATAGAGGCTAGAATATTTTATTCACACGGTAAGTTATTTAAACAAAAATCTGTGAAATTATTAGTATTCCCATGTATCTTGTTGTATTGTATGCCCCCAACAGACTCAGAGATGATCAGCCTATCAGAAGACACATGCAGGACCATAAGGGTCACAGTATTGCAAAGAGGGAGGTGAAAGGAAGCAGCAAGACATGGAGGGGTTACAATCCTGTAGATGATGCCAACGTCCCGCTGCTGACTAAAGCATTGACTGATGTCCAAGTAACATGGAAAAGGGCAACTCTGGTAAGTAAGAAAACTTCAAATAAATGTGGACATTTCCACAGTAAAGAGAGCAATTGATTAGGATCAGTTGATACTTTGATACATCAATATTTTTTGCCAACATTGAAAGGAGGAAACATTTTTATATCAGCTTTTCTGATATGGAGGATTTTTCTGATATTTTAAGATATATATCAACAAAATATTGACCTGATATGCAACACTTTCCAGACAGTAAAATGATATCAGACACTTTGAAAACAACTAAAAAATATCCATTTAGAAAGGATACCACTTAGCTGGCCAGGCTGTTGGGGGTCAGGCTTACACCCTGCATAATACTTGTTTTCAAAATATGAGAGAAAATTCAAAAGCTATATATATCAATTTTTCACAATATAATTTCACCAATATATCAATATCATAAAATTTTATTTTGATGAAGCCTAATTTTAAGAAAAATGGATCAAACCTCAAATTAGACAAAAAAAGAAGTTCACCTTAAACAAAAAGTACTAACTCTTTATGTGCTTCTCCTAGAAAGCTCCTGTGCCACATTAATTCAATATCATCGATTTTGATACATATAAAAAATATTTATATTTATCTTTAAAAGAACAGCAAATACAAACACAAGATAAAATTATTGTGTTATAGTACATAGAAAATCTACATGTATTTGCGAGAAGACAAGCCATATGCAGAACATAAACAATGCGAAATGCAAATGCAGTGATCCCACTGTCCATCTATGGGCAGTAATACAGATGTGTATACTTGTGCACTTATGTGCAAATTGGTAAACAAAGCACAGCTTTGGGCATGCAAATAGCAAATAAAGCAAATTTAAATTACTGTGTATTGTGTTTTATATATATTTTCTTTTCTACTTCCACCACTCCAGTCTGGTACAAGTCCACAGAGATTACCCCGTATTGACCCGGTTCCCTCCGAAGCATGGCAGTTGTATCACTGGTACTCAGAATGCTGGAATGGTAAGTCAGAAGTGACCAGAAATCTACTGATTCATTTGGTTTATCTAAAAAAAAATTGTCGCTTGTGTATAAAAATGTTACATTCAGAAAATATTTCAGTTTTATCTCAAATTTCCTCAAAAGTTATGCTTATTTGGCATACATTGACAAAGAAGATTCTAATTTGTGGTGTAGTTTTTTTTCATTTTATTTGTTTTGGTGAATTGTGAGGTGTGCCTATTTTTTGTACCTCATTGAAATTCATTGTTGTGCCAGCTTTGATATGAATGGATGAAATCATGACCAAGACCTTTTAAACAAATCTTTTATGTCAGGAGGAAGTTAGATGGATTTTGTTTATTTTAGCACGTACATGCACAAGTTCCACAGCATTTTGTTCCTTTCAGTTAGATGGGCAGCATGTACCTCCATGTTCCTTTTATCCCTGACTTTGTATTCAGAAAGAAGAGTTGATGTTCATGTGATTTTATTAATGTGAAATATAACAAAGTGTCAAAATTATTGCATTTATTTGTTGTTATTCTACAGATGTTCAACGAAATGAGTTTCTTCATAAGTTACTAAAGAAGTTGGATCAGAGGCAACTGTATTTTCTGTCAACACATTCAGCAGTAAGTTGTTGCTTATCTTCCCCCTGTGACAGGTCACTAGTAATACAGTCACTTTTTGTCACTATAACTATGTCAATACTGAGTTTTATGATCATTGTGCAAAATCAAGAAAATGTTACTTACTCTTAATTCACCAAATAAAATGCCTTAGTTCAACATTTTCCAGTAATCACATTGTCCAGTGGTATTGCAGAATCCATGATGAGTGAGTGCTTATATGTCAGTTGTGTAGTTATCCTTGAACAATAATACATTTGCGATTACCATTTTATGGAAACTTTCACTGTTTAGTGAAGGCTGTTCTGTTTAAATCTGTTTGGTTTGAATTGCCTGGCAGAATGGGATTCACACTTACAGGCTTAAGAATTAACAAATTTTTATTTCAATAACTTTGACATGTAGAAAGGACACAAACACAAAATCAAATATATGTAGGTTAAGAGAAAAGTGTGATAGATCGGAAAGAAATGTAGAAACTGATTATTATACATGTCATGTTAAATTAATACAAAATGCACCATTATTGATAGCTCACAAAGTTTGAAGGTTGCCATATATATAATAATGTATCATAATGAAATCTGTATTTATTTCCTTTTGTCTACAGTTAAAGCAGTCTCAAGACTTCATCTCCCTGTTACCCGGACACCTGGCCCTGAAAATCCTTGGCTATTTGTCACCAGAGTGCCTGCTTATTGCCGCCCAAGTAAACAAAACATGGAATCGCCTGGCCAGCCACGATCAGATATGGAGAGACAAGTGTTTACAAGTTGATATTGGTAAATACTTCACACAAATATTTAATGCTGAAAGCAACGAATGACACATATTTTTAACTCTTAACATGCCGGAGCATTTAAACCTCTATGGGCTTTATGTGTATTATGTGGTGCAGATCTGCGACTTCGGCACGTTAAGAGTTAATGCTGAAAACAATGAGCTTTGTAAATGAATTTCTAGCATGAAAAGGGGGAAAGATTTACATTAATTATTCTATGCAGCTTGATTTTACCCTGTCTAGGAATTAAATATTGTTACACACCCATTTTGATTTAATTGATTGGATGCACTCAACCATTTTGAGTGAATGTTGGTTCATGATGATAAGTGTAAGGATGTATATAAACAGTTACACAGGTCTTCTCGCTATTGTGAGACTTGAGAGTATTGACATATTTTGTAAAATAAATAAAATATTACAAAAACAGAATGAAGAAAAAATATCCTTAAAGCAGTTACTTCTCCATAGTACATGGCATGAATTATGAACTTTTGGGGCTGCTTAAGTTTTTTTGTTATGCTATTTCAATCCATTTTTACCTCAAATACTTGTTGACCTTTCCATTATACTATTAGAAATCCTATTATTGCCAATATGATAGTAGGTTACACAGTGATACATGTCATATTCTCCCAACATCTAAAGTCCACATTAACTCTTAACGTGACAGAGAAATTACAGCTCTACAGGCATTGTGTATATTGTGTGATGCATATTTGCGACTTTGACATGTTAAGAATTAAGGGTATTGACATAAAAAAAAATTTCTGAATACATTTCTCAAGGCAGCAGCTCTTTTTGGCACACAGCATCTTACATGTATTACCGTGTGCCATTTTGTGGATGACTTCATTGCTTTGTTTCAATATTCATCCATTTTTGCCTAAATACTTGAAATTTATTACTTTGATTTCAGAAATCCCATTGCCACAACCACCCATCTGCTGGAAGAATGTATACAGAGACAACATCTTCCTGAAATGGAATTGGGATGATGGCAAAACCAAATCAGTGGATATCAGGGGGCACTCAGCAGTTAGTATATCCTCAATGTTTCTATGGTATCTGTATCTGTGGTAAAGCACACAGAATTTAAAAAATATATACCCACTGAGTACACACCAGACTATTTGACTACATTCTGAATTCTTTTTAAAAAGTTTGGAAGGTTTGGGTATTGCCAGATGTAGACCAGTAGGCAACTTGTTTTAATAGGTAGAGTGGATATGTTGCATCTTTAATATGTGAGCACTGAGAATTGTCATTACATTCCAAACCTGACCATTTAGTAAAAACTTGACCATGTGCTCATTCCCATACATCATCCCCAAATCCCCAATCCCAGGTAGACTCATACAACTGAAAAAACATGGAGAAGGGCTTCCAGCTTTGAAAGGTCCATCCATACAAAGTGGGAAAAAAAATGGACTGATGATGATGATGATGATGATGATAATGAAGATGATGTTGATGATGATATTGTTGAGTGTGATGATGTTGATGATATTGATGATGATAATAATGATGAAGATAATGATGATGTTGATGATGATGTTGGTGATGATGATGATGATGATGATGATGATGATGTAAAAGATGTTTATAAGAAAACTGTCAATTGGCATCAAACTCATGTGATCACCCAATGACTTTTCATAGTTTTGGAATAGAGTCAGTTTGCTAGTGCTGGAAATAATAGTTGTGTAATGACAAACCCCATATCTTTAAAGGTATGTATGTGTATACTAGTATGACTCCTGTATGGATGGATATATAGATGAATGGATGGATTAATTACCACTTTCACGTGTAGCTAAACATCACTTCTATGCTGCAGGTATGTTTACAATCTTCAAAATATTTCATTCGTTTTTTCAGAGTCCATTGTGTGACATTTGACGGTGGCTACAGAATTGCAAGTGGGAGTAAAGACAAGACGGTGAAAGTATGGGACATCAGGACAGGCACATGTACGCAGACACTCAAGGGACATCTGGTAATTTATAGCTTGCTTGCTCTTGTATTGAATTCATCGTGGTATTCTATCATTTATACAAGTTTTTAAAAAACGCAATTACATTATAATGACAGTTACATGAAATAATGTTTAGTATTACTATTAGTAATATCTCTAAGAAAAAAAACATTGATTTACACATTATTTCTAGAAATAAGGTCTGGCAGATATACCCAGATGTCCATGGGACATTTGGTAATTTATAGCATGCTTGCTCTTGTATTGAATTCATTGAGGTGTTATACCATTCATATGAATAAAAATACAATGAAATTAAAATGACAATTACATTAAAAATAATCTTTAGAAGTTACTTCTAAGAAAAAGTGATTAAGTTTAATTTGAAAAAAGGGTATACTGGCTACACAATGTATGTTTAGAGTATGTGAATATGATATGCTTGGTAAAATATGCTTATGTGACATCAGAGTACTGTTTTGTCATCATTAGGTTGTTTCCTTTACAAAGATGGTTGTCTTAAGTCCCCAAGACTAATTTATCCATTAAGACAAACATCGTACAATCAGTTGTGCCAAATTTTGGGAAATAAGACTTTTCTCTAGATTGACAAATGTAAATGAGATAAATACGTATTATATCAGGAGGAAAACTATTACTACTAAAATGATAGAGGAAACAAACATTTCTTTTTGAAGAAGTGTGATCTTATCTGTTTTCTAAAACTTGTAATACTTTGTTAAATTTGCTTATCTTTTTGTAATTAACTCAAGCAGTTCAAATTTCAAATAACATAGTAAAAGCAGAGTCTTTTGTCTCCAGTACTAAAGAAATAAAACATTAACCACAATGTTCTTTGTATGTTTTCGTGTAATTTGTCCTTTAGAAAGGAGTGTGGTGTCTCCGTTTCTTCACACCCCATCTTCTCATCAGTGGTTCATATGATTGCACAGTAAAAGTTTGGAATCTGAGGAAAGGTGCGTGTGCACGAACCCTCCTGGGCCATGAGGGCGCTATTTGGGCGATGGCTCAAAAGAAGCATTACCTCGCTTCGGCATCACAGGACAGAATGGTGAGGAGAAAACTGTATATGTAGGATAAAATAATTTTAACACATTACTCTGATCCTCCGTGGTCTCCACTGGCTGCCAATGAGGGATTGTGTTCAGTTTAACATCCTCACTCTTGTCTTTGAATATGTTTATAGAAATACCTCAGTGAATTTATCAAGCAATACCAGCCTAGTCAAAATCTTTGTTCGCAGTCATCTTTTTTCTGAATTGAGTGTAAAATCCAAGACATTTTGTGATATGGGCTTTGAAGAAATTGCACCAAAATTATGAAATGACCTCCCGAGAATATATGATCCATTACAGACTTTGATGAATGCTATTATGGTTCAGAACTATTCATTTTAAAACCGTTTTTGTGAACCAATGTAAATTTGGTGTGCGCACACCAGTTTACGTGTAATTTTTATGGGACACCATCACTAGGATGCGTCATCATAGCTTTTAAGCTAGAAAAGCTGAAATTAAATGCATTGCTTTGCAGAATTGACTCTAAAATGAAAATTACTGAGCAAAAATTGGCAATCTAAGTGTTGTATTGTTCAGAGAAGAACATACTATTGGATGAATGGGAAAAACTTACAAATTTTCATAAAGCCACTGGCTAACATTTACCACAGTTAAACAAATGTGAGCTACATAATCCTCCATGCTCAAAGTTTCTTTGATAAGGTCTAAAAAGGAAGCACTGAAAATTTTTTATTTCAAAATGATGATTTAGTGCTTTAAAAAAGTGAAAATCTATAAGAATTCAAATTGACTGGATTCACCTTCCCATTTCCTCCCATAGACTTACTGTGTGCAGATCTAGGCTATTTTATCATCCACCAGAGTAGAAATTGTGTATTCATGCATACCTTGCCATTGGCAGCATAACTTTCCAAACTTGTGTATTCTAGGATGTTTATTTGTCCATTTGAACACTACTATGTAGCTCAGATATCAAAGTTTGACAATTTTTTAAATTGAAGCTCCACAATGTTAGTCTATTACTTCAATAAACAAAATTAATAATGAAGGGAAAATCACCACATTAGCGTTCCATGTTTTTTTTTCTGGGCCACCCGGTATTAAGAGAGGAAAGGGGTTAGAGTACAAATATAAAAAAAAGTGGAAGTTCATGTAAAACACCATATTTATTTCAAGAAGTAAAAGTAAAGTAGTGAAAAAATGCAAAAGTAATTGAAATAACAAGGTTGTGGGGGGGGGGGGAATATAAGCAAATCTTGTAAGTAAATGTATATATTAGTCTTTGTTGTTTTTTCTTTTTATGTTGTAGGTGAAGCTTTGGGATTTGAGGAGCTGTGAATTGATCCATACCTTGATTGGTCATGCCCAGGCGGTATTCTGTGTTGATATGGATGATGATTGTACCATGGTTATCACAGGATCAGCAGATAAGGTGAGCGGAGTGTTATCTTATTTAGTGAATGGTTACCACTAGGCTTTATGTTTAATTCGCATATCAGTTGTGGTGTCAAATCAGAGAGTACACCCTGATAGCAGTAAATAATGAGTCCAGGCCAACAAGCTAGCTTAGAATTACATTGAAAAGCTGTGATCACAATAATGAACATGTGACATTGTTTTTGGTTGGTTACATATATCTCCTAAGAGCCACCATTTAGAAGTCACAACAATGTCACTTGCTTGAGACAAAAATGGGACATGTTTATTAAGGACTAGTTTATCAGTTTTGGAGTAGTGCTTTTACTATGTGATTCACAAAGGTTAAAGTTTTAGACTCTAATACTACACATACTACACATAAACAGCACATCAAGAACAAGGGTTTTGCATCACTCCAGCTCTTTCTGGGTCAAATACTTGGCATTTCCAAGTCATGAATCCAACTAACTGCCAGCTTACCTTATTCTGAGCTGGAAACACACTGGCAACCGGCCTTCCTGAGATATGGTCACCAGATCAACTGTCTTTGGAGCATATGTTGGGCCACGAAAAACGTACACTTGACGTACAAATGTAAAAGTAGCAAGACAATAAGGGGCCCTTGAGCAATATTTGATCATGAGATTTCAACATCTTTTTTTTTCCCACGTCGTCTTTGTTAAATATTGCATTTGTTTGCTTCTCTTATTACAGAGCATTCGTATCTGGAACATTGAAACTGGTCGTCACACGAGAGTTATTCGTATCAGCCAGACTACATCTGTAATGGCTCTTAGTTATCACAACGGCTACTTCGCCTGCTCAGTAGGGGAACTTGTATCTCTGTGGAGACTTGACACTGCCACTTGTGTCAAAACTTTTGAAGAACATGAAAAGAGGTGAGCCAAACAATTTTAAAAACAAAAAAAAATCATGATTTTTTTTTAGGGGGGGGGGGTTTGGGGGATGGAGAGAGGGGGTAGGTAGGTGTGGTAAGTAGAGGAAAGGTTTTTTTTTGTATTCCTTGTTTAGGTGATTTCAAGTTTAGCGTGTAAATCCAGTGTTGGTGTCATAACAACACTTACACTGGCTAGAACACTGAACATGAAATCAGGCCTGGTGTTAGGGCTGACCTTGAAAATATGACATGACTTCTGTAGTCTGTGTTGAAGCTGGTGTTGAATATTGTCTGTTGAACCAAGTACTGCAGGTGGTGTTGATGATTTACATGTGATTTCCACATTCACCATTACCAGCCTTTAGGGATTAACAAATTTGTGATTTCAAGTTTGGTATTAGTGTCGGTCATGGCAGAGCATAAGTGTACTAGACAATGGGTAAATCTTCAGCGTGCGACACAAACTACTGGAAGTATCTTTTACTGTATGAATTGATATAATTAGTCACATTGATATTGAAATCTGTTGTGGAAATATAGAAATGAACATGAATCATCCAATATTACTGACAGGCAATATTGATGGTCACATTTTTGTCAGATATGTCCATTATTTTTTGTTGTGAACTCACACAAATTATAAACAGGAGAGTGTTACAAAGACCAGAGCCACAGCAATTATTTTGCCCATTTGTTTTATTTTATTGTCTTGTAGAGTTGAAAGTCTTGGTTTACGGATACACCAGACAACAGATCCCAACAACCCTGAGGGTCTACTGGTCAGTGCTGGACAGGATGGACTTGTGAAATACTGGGACATACAGAAGTGAGTGTTTGATTTGAAAGCTGTTTTTTTTAATTATTTGCTAAGACTTGGACTTAGATTTAGTAGTTACTTTGCCGACGCTTGAGGTGGTCACCATTCGGGGGCTTCATTGGATTGCAATCAGCATTCTGATGTCACTTTAAAGGT
>JZLH01S0574598.1:65294-75341 GCA_001188425.1 Eucidaris tribuloides
AATTCATTCTTCGACTTGAGTGGTCTATAATGTCGCGGAAATTTCAATGTGTTAATGTCATGACTTTAATGTTTCTGTATTTACAGCGAGAAATATCAATCAAACTGGTCTCATTATTAACTGAATTTTTACCCATGACGACAAAAATTTTGACAACAATTTTAATCAAAGAACACCAACTTTCAGAATCTAATGACTGCTAATTATATTATTTTTTTAAATACGACACCTAATGAATGCCTAATCGCAATCCAAATTGCAAATTTATGTGCCAGGGCGTGTTCAATTAAAATGCTCGCCTTTTGATTAATATCAAACTTTTGAAATTAAATATTGTCCATTCCTTTGCCAAAAATGCATAAAAGCTCATTCGAAAAAAATTCTTTGTCAGAATGTTTGTTGTTTTAAATAAAACAGAGCGAGTCAACATTTGTACATACAATACATATAGATTTATATAGCGCTAATCACATGTTTCATAGCTGCTGATATTGGACGCATTTATCCTGTATCAATTCCCAACCAAACATTGATAAGTCATCCCCTATAGACAAACAGTGAGACAAAGTTTATTACACGGAATACGGAAAACTTTAGTGAAAGTGCAGGCTTCAATTACTTGTACATCTGACTACATGCTCCAATATATTTCCAAAGTAAGTACAACTCCTGCTCATAATAATGGAATTTTTGTTGATACTCTTCATTTCCCCTATATCGTCAAATTTTCAGATAAGCGTTAGTTACAAAAGCATATGGTTTGAATATTTTGATTTCATGAATGACATAAAGTAAAAACAAAAACAATTGAGCGCAATAAACAATATATATTCAGCTTAAAAAAAAAATCCACACAAAATCATGCAAATGGATTAAATTAACAGTAATTAAAAAAAACACGAAAACTGATAAATTTTGATCTCATGCACTTATAACTAAATTAACATGCAGAAATAGTCTGTTACAAGTCTAAATTACGCCGCAGTAACCACACGCTGACTCAACAACAACAACAACGAACAACAACCAATATACCGCCATTAAAACCACGGGTTTTAGTAAAGCTCGACGCACAAAATGCTCAAAATTCCTAATACTCGATTAACGTGTTCACCAGGGGTGAGCAAATAACCCAGACAGTACCGTTCACGAAAAAATGGCAACTTCTAAAAGTTTTAAAGTATTCCATAATATGAGCAGAGTGCATTTAAAGAGTTAGACGAGTGGTTATTAGAATCTTTATGAGTGCAATGCACGTATTGGACATAGTCACATTTACAAAATGCGCTTTAAATATAATAGAAATCTTAAGGTTTACCTTTGTTCAAGTGAACATATGTCTTTCTTTGGTCAGAGTCTTTGACTTATAAGTTCCGCAGATCCCTATGAAATCGACAACTAATGTCATTTTGACAATTTAATATATTTCACCAGCTTTTTGGCGTGGATACTGATAGCTTCTACCAGACATTTCTGAATACAATTATGAAACGTTCATTAATAGCCTAAGTAATATACATGCACTTTAGATCTACTATTAATAATTTTCATTTAACATTGACATGTACACACAAATAAGCAATGTCTTTGAAAAGCACGTGAACAGACGTGATAAACTTTAACGTACAATCTTGAAGCTACAGAAATGTGGTCTCGTCACTTAGCATGCTAAGTGACGGACCATAATTCTGCAGCTCAAGATTGTACGTTAAAGTTATCACGTCTGTTCCACGTACTTTTCAGAGCCACAATTGCTCTTATTTGTGTGTACACTGTCAATGTTAAATGTAAAACTTATTAATCAAGTAGACTTAAATGTGCATGTATATTACTTAGGCTATAATGAACGTTATCATGATTGTATCAGAAATGTCTGGTAAGAGCTATCAAGTATCCACGCCAAAAAGCTGGTGAATATATATTAAATTTGTCAAAAAATGACATTAGTTGTCGATTTCATAGGGATCTGCGAAACTTATAAGTCAAATGAACTCTCGAACCAAAGAAAGACAAATGTTCACTTGAACCAAAGTAAACCTTTGGATTATATTAATAATTATTAAAGGCATTTTGTAATGTGACTATGTCCAATACGTGCATTGCACTCCATAAGATTTCTAATTAACCACATCGTTCTAAAACTCTTTAAAATACACTCATGCTCATAATTATGGAATACTTTAAAAACATTTTAGAAGTTGCCATTTTTCCGTGAACGGTACGTCTGGCATTAATATTTGCTCACCCCTGGTGAAACAAGTATAATCGAAGTATTTCAGGAATTTTGAGCATTTTGTAGCGTCCGACTTTACACTAAAACCCGTGTTTATAAATGGCGGTATTGTTGTTGTTGTTGTTGAGCCACGTAGTGGTTACGCGCGTAATTAGACTTGTAACAGACACTATTCTGATGTTAATTTAGTAATAAGTGACATGAGATCAAAATTTATCAGTTTTCGTGTTTTTTTTAATTACTTTAATTTAATCCATTTTTCATGATTTTTGGTGGATTTTTTTTTAAGTGAATATATAATTGTTATTGCGCTCAAATGTATTTAAATTTTCTAAAATTCTCAACTCGAGGCGTATGCCAAACATTGTTTTGAAGATGTGATTTTGAACTTGTTTTCAAGTGTCCTATGAGAAGAACACAGAGTGGAATAAACAAGTTTGTGGTGAAACTGAGTCCAATTGATGTTCTCGGGTGAAATAACAAAATGACCAATTGATGTTCTTGCATTCGGTAATTGGCAAATATCTTCATGTGCATGACCTCATGTAGACCGCTAAGCAGCGAGCAGCCAGCATTTCTTACCAAGTCAATAAAGGAAAACTGTTTTATACTGTTAAGTTTTCTCAAATTGACTTTTTATCTGAGGCTTGAAGCACATTATTCAAACTCAGTTAATCCAAGTAATTATCAAGTATCACAAAAAATTAACTCTCTTTGTTTTATCCTTGAAAAAAAAAATGGGCGATGTTTATGTATTCTCGAGGAGCTCATCATCCCCAGGAATTGTACACTTCATAAATAACAATTCATTGAGACATGTTATGATTTGTCTTGCTTTTTCTTGTCTTCTATCTTATTTACACCAGTAGGCCTCTACTTTCACCCAGCGGTCACTCTCCAGTGAGTCTGGGTGCCTTCCAATGACTCTGATCACAGCTGAATGGTACGAACAAAGTTGGCGACAGGGTGGCAATAGTATACAATATCACCTGTATCTGAGGTACAGCCCGATCCGAACCACAGTCCTGAGAAGAGAATGATAGCCTCCATTACACAATGCTTCATGTGTGGACTTATGTTGAAGCGGGAGGGAAACTTACAATATCTACCTAGTCACATCTATAGTGCAATGAGAAGTAGCAACCAAGCACACTCACATTACAGCGCATGAAGTTATACAGTATTTATTCTTTCATGGTTTACTTAGTTAAATTTTGGCCCCTTGCTGTTGTGCAGTTAGTTGTGATCTTCAGTGTAAAGATGAAATATCTGATTGCATGTTTGTTCGCCTTGCTTGCTTTCTTCATTGGGACCGAAACGAAGACCTTGTTCTGAGACTGAGTCACCAGAAATGTAGATCAAGGGTGGCCTCTGGATTACGAAACTGTTGGCTACACCATGAATTACAATAGAAACACTGCATTTGTCAAAACCCTCCAAAGGGTCGTGATTTATTATCCAACCTTAAGTGGCGAGTGTTATGATTCAGTTTCTTTCAGAGAAATAAATTATGTAACTCTTTGTGTGTTCGTTTTATTCTGATTGCAAGTAGTGAGCGTGTTTTTTTTCAACGATCGTCAGAAACAGAAATTGTACACAATACAATATAGGCCTACAGTTACAATTGATGGTACTGACTATACATGATCTAGCGAAATCCTTTTTTAAACAATGGAACATCTGGCAAGGTCACTGTCAAAGGGCCAGGTTTATATTTCCAATTTAGAAACGAGGTTCAATTGTTTTCCATCAGCAACAAGAATTGTGGTTTGTGAACTTTACGTTTAAAAAATGCAATGACGCAATGATCAGATTTGGTACAAGGCAATGAAACAATTAAAGCATGTTGGTATGATATTAAAGCCTATCAGGAACAGGTTAGTATGGCCACCTTGAGCAGTGTGGGGTCAGTGTTTCTGGAGTCCCAGTAGTGCTGAGCGATTTACGTAGACGTTTCAGCTACCCGATAACACTGTTTTGGTTATAATCGCAGACTGCTATCCTTTCGATCCCGAGTCCCTAACAGAGTGAACTAACTCCAGCGCAGGCTCCACGAATTCATCTGCTAACTAGTGAGCTGCGACACACCAGGTAGGACAGGGAGACTCTTTCCGAGGTGTTTTGTGGCTTTGATGACCCTTGACTCCGCAAGAAATCATTGATCGTAAACCTATTCCAAACGTTAGAAGTGACTTGTGAAAACCATAAAACAGTGGCGAGCGAAGGATATAGTAGTGGTCCAGTGACCGTTCTCCATAAGTGGAGATAAGAACTCGCGTGCAGAGAGGAGTTGTACACAATGTAAGTTGTTTTGCACAACATCACAACTCGAACCCTGAACTGCAGTGCAAAGCCATTGGCCATGGTGATCATCGCCATCTTCAAACTTCAGTTTATTTCTTGTTTTGCTTCTTGTCGCATTTTCATTCATTCCGGCCCTTCCCCATCATAACTTTCATTTTGGTTCAGTGGGAGTCATTCATGTGGGTCAGATCGTGAGTTAGAAAGATTGGTATGTCGTACGGCCGACATATGTTTATTCTCGCCATAGTCGACTTCCATACGTTATCTCGCCATATCGACCTCTTAAGTCATGCGATCATACGTTATCTTGCCATGTCGGGGACTTTTAGAAAGTTGTAGTGTCGGCGTGAGACATGTAACTAACACAACAAAAAAAGATAAACTACGCCTTTTCAAAATACCAATAACTTTTTTAACAAAAACAAGTTGTCTGGCGAAAATAAGGTGCAAGATGTTTCACTCAATTGACAATCTTCCTGTGTGGAAAATGTGGATGGGTCCGTTGGGTCATGCATGAGATGAGCATGCATTAAAGCGTGAAAATGCCACTTTTTCCAAAGTCACGAATGAGTCATCTCGTTATGCCAAAATTAATGGTAAATTAAAACGACATTTTTCCCTTTATTTATAAAGTGTTGCTCACTGCAACCAGTTCATGCTTAACAACCTCTTTATGTTCGTACAACACGTAAAGATACATTTTGCTTGGAAAATTGCTGCATTTAAATTTTTTGCAGTAAACTTAATGAATTTTACAATTTCAAAAATCAGAAAGGGGTGAATTTTGAATTGCGCTCACCGAGGCGTAAAAATATTGGCCAAAAAGTGGCCAAGGACGTATAAGAGCAGATCAAACGATGAGATGATTAGATGAAATGAGCGATTGAATGCATTCACCAGAAAACAGGAAGTTGTCAAACCTGCAGCAAAACCGCCCCCGCCCCAAAAAAAAATGACCCATGTGACTTTTTGAAAGTGACCTTTATGCCCTTAATAGTGTGCCACTCGATGCATGACTGATGGATCAACCACATTTTCTCCACAGGAATTTAGTAATTAGTGAGGAATATCCGCCGATTATTACGTGCTCAACAGCCAGTTCTTTTTTAAATTATAGTATTTTGAAAAAAGGTCCAGGCGTTAGGTTACTTTTTTGTCGTGTTTATTTTAGAAGTCAAACATGGCAAATAAATATGTCGTCAATGACGACACGGTAACTGTTTTAGAAGTGCAGCTTGGCAAGATAAAATATCTCACTTTATCTCGTCAAGTCAGAATGTGCGCTTTAAGGTGCTTCATAGATAGGCTTAGTATGCATAGATATGATTTTCATGCATCAAATTTGCCATGCCATGTGATATAGTCATCTATATGACAAAGGAACAATCAAGTGTTCAGGCATAATTATTAGTGGCAAGTAAGATAACCAAATTTGTACACAGTACCTACAGGTCAAAAGTCATCACTGCGTGCTAATCATAATGAAGTGTTGCACGTAATGACCGAAGTCGCATGTGCAGTAAGTTTAGATTCGATGTTTGTTGGAGAAAGGGACAGTTTTGGAGCAAGCAATTATACTTTGCATAGCGATTGTCACATTCGACTTGAAGGAATATGGACAAACGAAATCATAAAAAGAAATTATTTTCAGCTATAACTTTGTACAGCGATACGCGGACGAACATGCGCGACATGTCGACCCACAACCATAATCTACAATTGATAATAAGTGATTTTTTTCTAAATATCGTTTGTTAGTTTATTAATTAATTTTTGCGTAATTGATTTGTTAAAATCTTACTTTTTCTCTAATTCACTAAATAAGCGTGAAATATTGCCTACTTTTGGGAATGTAGAGATCCTTCTGGGGTTCTAATTCCAAACATACTGGAAAAAGTGTTATTGTTTTTGCAATTTTTCATGTGCATATGTATTCTTGTTTTTTCGACTTTTGTGTTTTTATGTTTGTTTCAATGAAATTTGTCAGGTGACACATTATGCGCCCGAGATTCAAACAGCCATAAAACTAAGTAATCTGTATGCAGTTAAAATTAAAAACTATTCATACATTTATGAATCTTTGAGCTGAAAACACATATTTATATTTAATGTACACCAAATCACCATTGCTTGAGCAATTTTCGGCATGACATGCCATGTACAAAATTATATGCATATCTTTGCGAACTCGCTGACCCGAGACGATCATAAAATTTCGGTCCCCTAAAATTTACCGGGAAGAGCTCGGAGAAACAAGCATAAAATATCGCCTGAGAGAGCTTTTCGCCTTTGCGACACTTATCGCGTTGAAACTTCGGAAGCGGGGGGGGGGGGGGGCATCCCGCTTCGTAATTACGGTTGATAGTTGTCGAAGTTGTTAGTGCACTTGTATATTGCTCACAGTGGCCCCCGGACAGTGGCACTGTTCAAAAATTTGCTAGACACATAAGAATTAAGGGACATTCTTCATCAACAGTGCCTTAACAGTGTGACCCACAATTGAAGTAGAGGGCAGAGACGACCTTAATTCATCTTGCACCGTTATCGCTGGCTCCACCCTTGAAGGGTTGATCGAGTCATTTACCATACATGTTGAGTGGGCAAGGAGCTGAAGCTGTGGCTCCATATGATGGCACTTCATCCACTGATGTTTTCAAAGCATCTATGCTACCAGTCTTCCAACTGTGGCTTCAACTTACACAAATCAACCGGTTCATATAGTAATAGGCAACGGCCAACGTCAGTGAAGCTACACTTTCAGAACGGATACACTACTTGGCATGTAAGTTTACATAATTATTACAGCTCCAAAATCTGCCGCATGACACTCTTGTGCAAATTTGCAGCCGAACCTTGAACACAATATATGTGCTTATGTTCTACCAACAAGCCACTTGTCTATAATTTTCACGTTCTGTCCCCATGGAATGACCACAAGGAGACGGTTTCATCTGTATAAATGAATTTTCATGATATATATGCAAACTAATTCCCATTTCGCCATGGTTGAACCACCCACAGTTAGTGAAGTCATGGAAATGTGCGAACCCAGGACTACAAGCCCCCCATAGATGTAGGATGTTTGCCGATTACTTTTCTGCCACAGGGTTTATGAGTCAGAGATGGCGACAGTTTCAGATAAGTTAAGTGGAAAGAGGGTAAGCCTAGCACTGCGATGGATGCGTCCAATTGCTTCACAACGAGCCAATTGTCTGGCCTGTACTGTAAACTACTGACACCGGCTGAAGTGTATCTGGCCAATTACTGTTGACAATCCGGTACAACCTCACACTGGGATGAGTATCTGACAGAGGTTGCCAAAGCTGCAATAGAGCAAGGCTGAGACTCAATTCACCTGCACAGTTGGGAGCCTAGTGTACTGATTAATTGCAGCCAATGTTTAATGCGAGGAGGAACAAAATTCATCAAAGCTCAAATGTGGTGACTTATGGGTGTTCTAGCTCAAACATCTTGAACCTGCTTGCCACAGATTTGGAAGTGCCAAATGTGAAGGAGCAAGTGAAGCATGTGCGTGAAATACTTCCAGGGAACAATCACTTTGCCCTTGCAGCACATATGCGCCAACGTGGATGCACAAAGCTAGTGATGCCAAAGACGTGAGATGGAACACATGCGGTGATTGCCTAGAAGCGTACATCTCCAACCGGGTCTGTTCTCCTTGCGGTGGTGTGAGAAATAGGAGGAGATAGGACAGCATTGTCATAGTGAAGGTGACAAACCTGGGCCTAAAGAGGCAGGCCCAGAGAGAGCTCTACGCAGAGCGCTATCTCCATAGCCATGGCCCTTGACAAGATGCAGCAGATTCAAGCGATGATAGCAGATCTGTGTGGAGATCTGGAAGGAGCTAGGAGATGAAACGCAAGGATCTTGTAAGACAGAGAAATCAACCTAGAAGTTCAGACAGCAAGATGCTCACAAGCAGTAACACCAGCTCACCTGCTTGCAAATCTGCTGCATCCAAACACTGCAGGGAAAGAATCTCTCACCTGAAGAGAGAGAAATCTGTAGAGTATTGCAGGCCAGAACTGGCCATCCATGATGCTACCATATACAGGTTCCAGGGGCAAAACCAGGTCCATTCAAGCCATGCCAAGTTCGCAGCATGAAGTCACTAAAGTCAGTTAAACCATGGCATCGAGTGCAATCACGATCGCTGGATGATACCAGACGATGACCTTCGTAGCTGTGAAGCAATTGCTGATCTGCTGTAGATGCTTCATCTGGTTGGAAACGATGTGCTTTCAGTTCGATACGGACTATACAATCAAAGCTGCGTAACCGCCTGGGCGACGTGAAAGCAGCAAAGCTTGTGTTCCTCTTCAAAAGCCTACTAAAGCATGACAATAGACTCACCTTACCTACCTACCAATTGTACCTACTTACAGTGGACTAAAAGACAGACAGTTTTCAGAAGGACAATTTGCCTTTGCTTTATTGAGATTTACAGATTACGTGCATTAACTAAATGAAAGTTTGGATCACCTAAAAGTTCCAATTTTTTTCTTTGTTTATGAATGTGTATTCATCTGTTGTGGTTTCCTTTTTAGCTTATGCCATGACGTGGTGTCCCTCTTCCATACCATCGTCTAGTGTTGATCAGTCATCCATGAATCCTCAATGATCCAATTAATGGAGAGTAGCCGAGTTGAATTGTGTTACAGAATATGCTAAAGTGCGCAAGGTACATTGCAACCAAAAATCATATAGCGACCCAAATTGTATGAATGATGATGTCATTGTAAATGCGGCTGCCAATATTGATATCAAACCTATTAGGGTTTCATATAAAATAGGTTCATTCATATGCTATTCATTAAAACTCTATCCACAATTGTCATTTATTATGTCTTTGAATTGATTAAAAATTGCTTCACATACAGGTAATATTATTGGTTTCTTTTAATTGTTATAAAAAGCAATGTTGCTTAACCCTAAAAATACCGGGCTATTTTCTGGCTCTACATATTACCGGGGGGGGCACTTATGCCCCCGCCCCCCCGCAGATCATCGCGCAGATCGCGCGCTATCGCCTGCGAAAATTTGCACGCCGACATGAGAGCCGGATGTAAACTACAGACCTGAATGCCAGTAAAATTGTCAAAAAATTGCATTATTTTTATATTTTTTAAGTAATTAATTATGCAAATAGAGATGTATGAAATTAGGTTCTCGCCTATAATCTCACTTACAATAGCTCGTAGAATGCTTAATTTTTGTTTGAAAATATTCATTTTGACATTTCTAACAATTTGGGGATTCCTTTTTCTGCCTTTTTTTAGTTAACACATCGTTCTAAAACTCTTTAAAATGCACTCATGCTCATATATATATACTTTAAAACATTTAGAAGTTGCCATTTTTCGTGAACGGTACGTCTGGGATAATATTGCTCACCCTGGTGAACAACTATAATCGAGTATTCAGGAATTTGATGATTTTATGCGTCGACTTCACTAAAACCGTGTTTATAAATGCGCGTATTGTGTCTG
>JZLH01S0574598.1:80356-93398 GCA_001188425.1 Eucidaris tribuloides
TAGAATATTGTGAAGGACGATAGAATGGCATGTTTTGAGATTGTTTGGAAAAATTCAGTCGGACGGATTTGTGCGTTGCATTTTTTGAGAATTTGATTCAATCGGTGCTTGTTTTCTTTGTTTACTAGACCCCTCACCCCAACCTCCACCGCAAAAAGGGACACAGTGTAACCCCTCTCTTCAATGTCATGTACCAGATAGCTATACTTTTCAGATTTTCGACGGTGTGCGTCTTCCAGGTTTGTTTCAAAAGGGACGGTTAACTCTACCATTGTAAGCTCCATTGAATTTTCATGTACTATGATAATGTCGGGTCGCTGGTTCGTAGTGAGAATGTGGGGTGGGACGGTTCCTCTGGCAATTGAAAAACCTTCAAGATCGGCATAAATTTGACTGTTCGATAAATTTTCGTTAAATGTTTTGTACATGAATCTCAGAATGTTATTGTGGCGCCATTCGTATCTACTCAAGAATGTAGGGCAGTTGGAGAGGATGTGATTCCTGTGGTATTAGAGCAAAATGTACAATTATTTGATAATCGTTTTCCCCAGGTGTACAGATTAGTATATGACGGCAAGGAGTCGGTTCATGCGTTGATAACGAAATTTAAAACTCCTTTTGGTAGATTGTACATTATCGACTGCCATGTTAAGTTTTCATTTTTCAATATGAGCAGTGAACTGACTTTGCCTTGTACAAGGAGTGGCTCGACACGATCAGACCAATACTTCACTATATCCTCTTCGAGTAACTGTTTGATTCTTTTCTTTACAGTATGCCACGGACTATTTTGGACGTCGATTGAAGTCGATTGAAGCCTCTCTGTAGACCTATACCATGATCAAAATTCATTTGGGGGTCAAGTGTACCCAAACCCCCAATTTGAGGCCAGTGCCTTTGACCTTTATGACCCCAAAATTAAACAGTTTATTTCTCTGGATCGTGACATGTTTGTCAGCCAAGTTTTTAACAAATCTGCTATTCCATTATTGCAAATATAAAGTAAATAAACGTGAGGCTGTGACCTTTGACCACTACACTTTTGACCCCAACGTTTCATAAATCCGTCTTTGGTGATATACATTTCAAAGTGAAGCATAGCTTGGGCAGGGGCGAAGCTACGGGAGGAGGAGGCCTGGGAGGCACGTGCCCCCTCACAAAATAATTTCGTTTTTTTTTCGTCATTCAGGGGCGTAGGCTGGTTTGGGCATGGGGAGGTGCACATCTTGCGGAGGTGGAACTAAATTGGTGTGGGGAGGTGCACATCTTAGGGAGGTGGAACTAAAGTTGAGAAAATCAGGCGTTGAAAGCAGAAAAGGTGGTGAACATTTCTTTTTGCTTGCCGGGGGCGGAACTCCTTTGGGTGCACGTGCACCCAGTGCACCCCCCCCCCCCAGCCTACGCCCTTGGTCATTAACTCCCCCCCCCCACCACTGAATGAGTTTTCGATGACTGACCTGGGATTTGGAGAACAATTTTTCGTCACTATAACCCCCCCCCCCCCCCCCGCTGAGCGAAATTTCGGCGGCTGGCGTGGCCAAAAAAAATTGACCTAGGATTTGGTGCCCCCTACAAAATTTCAAGGCCCCCTCCCCAGTTACCCCCTGCTGAAAAAATCCTAGCTACGCCACTGAGCTTGGGGACAGTTTAAAAACCATAGGCTAAATACATAATTGGAAACAATTGAAAATGACTCAAGAACCAATTGAGTTTTATTCATTTATTTCCGGTATAAAGCATATAGAATCAGGTTTTATAGTTAAGAGACTAAAATTTACCTGATTTACATAACAGCAAAATATATAACAATATTATACGATCACATAATTATGATGTAGTGATCCGTCACCACGACACCCCGACGAAGTCGCAAATCTCATAAAATATTAACATGGACAGAAAATATCTCTGGTGAAAAACGTAAACATTTAAACCCTGCAACATAAGGCCACAAACCCTTGATTTCTGAAGACACCCACCCCCATAGTACATGTAATTACGACACCTGGCTCCCTCTCCAAATTCGGTTGTGACTCCATCGGGGGCATCGCGGTGATATATTATACATAATAGAATTTAGGAAATTATTCATTAAAAATACTCGTAAGATAAGTTGTTCATTAAACCTGGGTGATCAAAATGTTATTAACATCATGGAAACTGCTTAATTTGCACTTATAGTGACAAAACAAGCTTTATATGCATTTATGCCAAGACAAAAATACGAAATGCAGGTTATGAGTCAAAAAATGCTTGGTTCAGATATCAGATGGAGAGTAAACGCCACGGTAAATCACATAATAAATAAGAAATCAGTAATATGAATAAGACCTGTTCATTAATACATGTGAGACACGCAATCATTTAAAAAAAAAAAAACAAGTGAGCCGGAGCAAATTAGATTATAATAAATTATACAAAATCAGCAAAAAGATTATTTACAAAGTGAAATATGGCGTTCATTAAACGATGCTGAACAAACCGCGTAAATAAGAATCTACATGTATACATGATAAAACTATACTCAAATTGCACTTTGAAAGATAAATACGGCCTTCATGCTCTTATGCCAAAGGAAAAAAGCCAAGACTGTCGATCTATCAGTTAAACATTGTTTGATTTGAGATTAGAACTAGGAATGAAACAGGTGAGAGTGTGTGACGGTTTGTTCAGCACCATAATATCAAGAGTATGCATACACAATAAATACAAAATCAGCAATATGAGTTATTCATTAAACCGAGCAAGACAAAAGGCCATTCAAACTACAAGAGCCAGGTTAAAATAAGAATTGATATACATAATTATGCAAGTCATGGTAAGCACAATACGTGCTGTTGAGTTTTGAGTTATGACTTATGACTTGATTAGTGTTTATGAACTATAGACGGGACGGGCGAGTTTTTGTAACGGTTTGTTCTGCATCGTGGTATCGTGACACCTTGGTTATGGTGGAGGGGTCGATAATTTGGGAGTGAGCTTTTCAGAGGTGAATAATTAATTTGATAATTCGTTTCTGCTTTTATTAACAAATTCAAGACAAATCTTTCCAGCCTGGATATTCACTCTATCTTAATTCTATGTAAAAACTACATGTAATTTGGTTTTTTTTTTAGACATTTTTGAGTGATTTCTCCCATTATAGTAACTGCCCTGTAACCTGTATTGCATCAATTAATCAAGAAATTGTCATGTAAAGCTTTCCCATACGTACACCACAGGGGCGTCGATGGGGTGGCAAGGAGGGTGGTCGCCACCCCAATGAAAATATGGGGGGGGGGGTAAACATATCGATTTGCCCCCCCCCCCCAATAATTTTGACAACTAAAATATTCATGAAACGGAATGCAAGGATATGTCTAAAAAGTAGTGCAAGACACAACAAAACCATTGAACTTATAAAGAAAAAACTACAAAACATACTCAATTTTCAATTTTCGGCGCGCTTGCGCGCAAAGTTCTATACTGCACTTTGGCGCGCGGAGCGTGCCGAAAATTTATGGCATTTTTTTTTTTACTTTTGCCACCCCAATCCGTAAAGTGGGTCAACGCCCCTGGTACACATTCCTCAATCAAACCACAGAACATGATATCCTGCAGACACGTAAGGAAATTATGTCAACACAAAGTCGGTTGTCAGAACAATGTATGATGGGTGTAAATTTGTTGTATATGAAAGTGTTTTTTATGACACATTTATAAAATTATGAACACAACGCTGAATCAATTAGAATTTGCACAATGTCGCCAAACAATAATATTGTTTACATCGAACCACTGACGTAATCCTTACTGGACCATCATAGCTTAAAAATCACGGAGTCACACCTACTCGGAACTGGGTCAGATGACCCCAATTCCAAGGAAATGCAACCAATTTCTGTGACCATTTCGGACAAACCCTTTCCGAACTAATCTGACGAGTGTTTTCAGAGAAGGTATAGCCTAATGATTGTGCAAGGATGTTTGTAATCAATCAGTCGTTGCTTATAAACGCTTGAATATCAACTATACACGCATACAAACCACAGTCTAATTTAAAAGCGCATAAATTTTCATGCAATAAGATCGTAGTGACAGCATGCCAAATTGTTTTTAGGTGTTTCAAAACACGTAACACATTTGTACACATTAATGTCGATTTTGTTTATTTTTTTCCACAAAGGTCCTTTTTTCGGGATTGAAACAGGTCAGATAACCACACAAATTTCTCCGGAAATGTTCTGCAGCAAATTGTTTTGTTTAAGACTAAGAGGGAGTTACCAAATCATCCACTGTATTTGGTCATTTGAACGCCTAATGACAAACTACTACCATTCTATGTTTTTATTGTGGTTTTCGTAGGCCGCTTTCCAGGAACAATCATCTCTAATTGCTGCACGGATGTGTAACTTAGACTTAAAGGACAATGACATGATTAGGAAAAGTGAAAAACGCCTTACAGACACTATATAACACTGTGGAAGACCCGTTTAAAAAATTGTCGAACTTTGCTATCTGACATATCTGACAGTGTTTGAATGGACAAATAAACACCCTAGAACACAAAAGTTTGGACAGTTATGCTGTCACAAGTACAATATGTTCAAATACAAATTGGCACATTAATTTTATATCGGGCGATAGGAAATTCTGCAACACAGCAGTCTATGGAGAAAAGCTGGAATAGTCTCTCAATGATTTTCACTTTTTTAAAGCACTTAATGATTGTTTTACACTGCAATTTTTCCAGGGCTTCATTTTTAAACCGTATCAATAACAACAACAATAACAATAACGTCTTATTTACCCAGGGTAACCACTTCAGTCACAAAGACTGCTCTACCAGCGGGCCCTGCATAACATAAATGTTATTATTACCCTTTCTCTGTTCTAGAATGCCGAGCGCCTGGCTAGAAAGCAGAAGGTACCATTTTGAAAAAGTCTTTGGTATGACCCGGCCGGGGCTCGAACCCGCGACCTTCCGGACCAGAAGCGGACGCTCTACCACTGAGCCAACTCGCCCGGTTTTTATCAATGACACTAGTAGCTTGGGGAATCATGTAGCTCAGATTTTTTAAACTGGAAACATTGTTATACAATGCCTTTAAGATCACATGTGTGATCTGTGTTTGTGTTTGATTCTGTGTGTGTGTGTGTGTGTGTGTGCGTGTGTGTGCGTGTCTCTCTGTGTGTGTGTGTGTGTGTTGCGTGCGCTTTCACAGAGTCCTTCATTTAACAAACACTTACGTGCTTCTGCAAGGGCCTTGCATTTTCAAATATGTTATTTTTCTCAACAAAGGTTAGGCTTTGTTGTTTTGTTTTCAATGCTTTAAGTATCTGTCAAAATTAAATAATGCTAATTTTATGATCAGAAATTAACAAAAGCAAATTTAATTAAATAATTGCAAACTTTAAGCTCAAAAGGGGAGGGGGTAACCACTGGTCTTGTTTCCATGTTCGTGTTCAATGTAGTACGCAGATGTGTAATGTTGCTGCTATTATACAATCTCATTTGCTTTCGTTTTGTTATTGAAAGTGTGTCATGTGTATTGTGTGTAACGTGTATATCGGTTTCTGTGAACAGTGTTAATTAAGTCTCTATACATTCTTTTGGATGAATAAATGCAAATGTGTAAATTCAAATTCAAATTCAACTTCTAAGTTTTAGAACAATCTGGAAAATTAGAAACAAAATGCAAATTGATGACAAAAAGGAAGCCCCCACCCCCCCCCCCGAGACATGGATTAAACGAAAGCTCGAAGAAACATGAAAAAATAGAAAATGTAAGGAAAGAGTTTTTTGTGTATCTGATGGACGATAACGTCATAATTACGTATGTATTCTATTAATATGCACGTATATTACATATAATCACGTACACTATAAGACGGGATTTTGAAACAAAGTTTCACTATACTAAATACAAATGAATGCATTTTTATCTAATTGAATTGATTAAAAAATTGATTTAGAATTGCATAATACTCTAAAGGCTAGATAGAGTCTAGGGCGGTTATGAGCAAATACACCAGTCCTTTGGAATTCCATTACGCGCACATACGCGTCATGGAAATATAAGAGGTTCTGAGGTTTATAACAATATCTCAAAAATAGTTGATCGGATCATCTCAAAATAAGCTATTTTGTAATCATTTTGACACGTAATCTTGAGATCTAGTTCTCATGTGAAAGAAACAGTTAAACTCACTGTGAACTTTGCCCAACATACGAAACTTACCAATTTCAGCGATACCGTCTTGTTTGGCTTCATTAATTCTCCATTTAATTATTAGGTTTATTTTACATGTCTCCATCAATAAGGTTATTCTTTTATCACGTTTTTCAACCCCCCAAGGCTAACAAAAAATGTCAATACGACAGATGATAATCTTCACCAAAATGAAACCAAACATGTCATTTCATCATAATAGTTTTGGACAGTGGGAATAACGTGCATACTTAAGAAACATTTTAAGTGATACACGACACTTGGTAATGCGATACATGATAATGTTCACACAGTAACCTGCAAACATTATGCAGTTTTACAAAGGTTAAACATGAAATTTAAACTTTCAGATATTTGGCAACTGCAGTCTTGTACTCTTTTGCACGCCTAAAAATTCACATTGTGTAAACTACACTGGTATATAGATGAAAATACCATTTAAGAACCTTTGACAAAGTATAGGAGCTGAAAACCCAGTCTTAGTTGGATAATAGTGACCGTAATTAGACAGTTACTTCAGTTTTATCTCGTAGAGACAAAAACTTCTGCTGGCCTTCTAGTCTTCTTTCAGACCTCTACAGTGAATGTGTTTTCGTTATGTATATGATATGTGAAATTTATTTACAATTCACACATGTGTATCATATATTTTAATGATCATGACAAATTTTCGTGCACAATCCAATGCAGATTATTATTCACAGGCCAATACATTGTTATTGAAATACCGTTGAGTGGACTTCAGATGAATCAAGCTGAAAGCATGGAAGTAGAAAGAGACCTCCACGGTGACAGTTACTTTTAGCTACATTTTCAAATTCTTAGTAATTACTGATCTTCAGATTTCACAGATATGTCCTTCGTGAATAACCAAAGGGTATGAGGCATGCTTTTGAATGTTAATTGATGTTTGCAAAAGATGTTCCTGACCTAACTTGGTTAATTGCCCAATACTCACTGCAGCGCCCCAGTGCATTATTTAGTTTGATGTTAACCCCACACACCTCCTCCCCCACTGGTAACTTGAGATAAATGAGCTTCACAAGAGTAATCTCCCATGGTGTAGGCCTATTCCTTTCTTTATGTATTCCTTTTCTTTCTTTTTTTCCTTGGGGGGGGGGTGGTTTGGGGTGTGTAATGGGGTTTCTGACTAATTCCAGTTACCGTTAAGAGTTAGAAGTGTTTTAGGAGGGAGATTCCATTCCAACCACGAAGGGGACGGGGCTCAGGGCATTCCGGCAAATAAAACAGCGAAAAAGATGACAGATGATTCATGAGCCATTTTAGCCACTTTCAATACGTAACGTGAGGGAGCGCACTGTAACCGCCCCTCCCAAAAAACAAAAACACAACAAAACCAAAGGGTAGGCCTATTGAATTATTCTCAGCACGCCTGTATACCAGGTGAAATCAACTCCTTACGAAGAAATAAAACTATCCTTGACTTTATAAGACCCAAAATAACAACTTTCACAGACAACTTTCACACAAGTTAATATCGAAGGTATCATACACCGTTACATGTAGTGGGGTGGCTTAACGTCAATTTTTGGGGTTACCGTTATTTGGTGGATAAAAGCACCATTTTTGGTACAGAGCTTCCTTATGGACTAACTTTTGATTTCAGAAGGAGTACTACCCAAACCGGGTTCGGAATCCGGGTAGGGGGGCATGTTGGGGATGACCCCCTCCCATGGTACAGAAATATGGATTTTTATGCTCCTTAAGTGAGCTGTATGATGAAAATTATGCACGAAAATATTTATTCATGATGTGATGAAATAGAACAGGATAGCCACGAGGTGTAACCATAACCCTCGCCATGCCCCAAGACGATTTTTAAGAAAACAAATAGTATATACCAGAATGAAGAAAAGAGGAAAATGGTTCGGGGAAGGTGAGGGGGTGGGGGTCCAACGGTCATGGGGGGAGGGGCATAAAACCTTTAAGTTTCCTGTGATAAAGGGAAACATGTTTGTGAAACTACACAATCAGAAATCAAAGATTAATTAGTCAGGATGTGGTGAGGAGGGTTACAAGGATAGGGGTAGCAGAGGCAGCAGTGATAGCAGGATGGGGGAGCAGTGCCCATTTTTTCACATGAAACTGCCCCTTTCACATTAATGACCCTTCTACGTATGGAATTGTCTCCTTATGCAGAGTTATAAACTTATAATAATGCCTTTCTTTTTAAAAGGAAGTGACCCTTTCAAATAGGAAAAATACACTTTTTGCATCGAAGAGTGCCCCTCTGTATAATGACGTGTCTCTATTACAGAGAAAAATACCCTCTTTACATAAAGGTGTCCTCGTTAATATGGAAGTGCTCCCTTTTCGGGTGTAGTTAGTGCCGCTTTTCCTTTCTAATATTTCTAATGAATGATACCATGTATTTTGATTTTCATGCGACCCCTTTATGAACCCTATTCACTGCCTCTCCATCCTGGTAAATGCTCTACATATTATCAAGTGTTTGACTGTTAAAGATCGATTGGTTAGTCACCTATCTACGTGCCAAATTAGGGTGGGGTGGGATGTCTTGTCTTGGCAGGGATGTGGGGTCAGGTGGGGAAGCTGGAGAAGTACACCCGATGCTTTACTGTTCTGTTTTAAAATATATCACATCGTTCATATTTGTGCAAAATATCCACCATACAGCTCACATACTGTCAATGTGCATAATCCATATTTCTATACCATGGAGGAGGGTCACCCCCACCATGCCCCCTAATCCTGATCCTGCACCTGGTTTGGGTGGCTCACCTTCTCAAATCAAAAGTTAGTTCATGAGGAAGCCCTATACCAATAATAGTATTTGTATCCACATTGTAACGTCAATAATATATCTACATACGTGTAGCCGTGTGTGTAGGGGGGGGGGTATCCTGAAGCATTCGTGGGGTAGGGTTTCATTCTGGGGCATTCCTGTCCTCTTTCATCATATAAATAAATATCTTTGGTCATAGTTTCCATCGTACAGCTCATTTATATGATACAATGTGCATAAAGTTCACGTTTCTGTACCATAGTGGGGAATCACCCCCACCATGCCCCTCTGATCCCGATCCTGTACCTGGTTTGGGTGGCTCCCCTTCTAAAATCAAAATTTAGTTCATAAGGAAGCCCTTTACCAAAAATGGTGCCTTTTTCCACCTTGTAATGCCAATAATATACATGTATCTACATATCTGAGGTGTGTGTGGTGGGGGGGGGGTTCGTTGGGCGATGGTTTGGGGTAGGGTTGCGCTCTGGGGCATTCCTGTTCTATTTCATCATATCATGAATAAATAGCTTATGTGCATAATACACGCACTCACTTATGAGATATAATGTGCCATTAAAATCACACTATTTAATATCATGGAGGGGGTTCATCCCCACCATACCCCTGACTGATCCGAACCGGTTTGCGTGGTCACACCTTCTACACTCTAAAGTCTGTTCCATGAGAACTTCCGTACGAAAAATGGTGCTTTTATCAGCCCAAATAACGCGTCAATTACACTAAGCCCCACCACCTAATGGGTAGGACAGTTATTAGAAGGTTCGCAACTCTCAGCTACACGCACCGGTAACAATAGATGTGTGTGTGTGTGTGTGGTGGTAGTGTGTGTGTGTGTGTACGTGTGTGTGTGTGTTGTGTGGTGTCTGGTGTGTTTGGTGTGAGTGCGGCGCATCGTGCATACGTTGGGTGTGTGTTTTTGTGTTTCGAATGCGTTTGTGTTCTGTGTGTGTGTATTTAGGGTGTGTGTAAGCGTGTATCGTGTGACATGTGTGTGTGCGTAGTATGTGTTTGTGTGTGTGTTGTGTGTGTGTGTGTGTTTGTGTTGTGTGTGTGTGTGGTGTGTGTGTGTGTGTGTGTGTGTTGTGTGTGTGTGTGTGTGTTGTGTGTGTGTGTGTGTGTGTGTGTGCGAGCGCGCGTGTATAGTATTGCGTGTATCTGTGTGAAATGTGTTTGAAATTTATTGAAGGTCTAACCAAGTACTTATAAGAGTTCAGCTTCAATGTGTTCAAATTTCATTAATAACATGAGAGTAAGAAGTGTATCTAACAATTACTAACTGGTGAAGTTCTTGCCGCGATTTAGCAACAATATTGGATAATGCACTCCTTTTGCTTTTGAAAGCACCTGTTAAAAAACACCTTCTACTCAGTACAACAGTTAAATCAATATAGTTCACAATCAAAATGGTCAATATCCAGTCTGATCAGTTATTTATTACGATTATTATAATGTTTCGTTTAGTCAATAAATTTCAGGTTGGTAGCGCGACGCACGCACCGCACTTCCACGCCATCATTGACCACTAACTTCCTAAAAATGAATTAACAATTTTCAAAAATCCCACTTTTGTTGGCAAGAATTCTATAAATAATTACTTTTATGGCATGATTGCATTTTTTGTTCATATGAATCCCGACAAATTTCCTTACTCACTCCAATTTATTAGGGTTGTCCGTTGCTTTTAAGTTTTTAACTTATAGCAACTCTTGCAATTTTCCAAAGAAGTGTAATGTTATGACATTCAAATTGGTATATCATATTACATATATTTAAGTACTTATAGGCTTGTTTTTGTAGCAATTTTTATTTTCATTATTATTGAATATAAATTGAATTCAATTACAATTCATTTGCATCTTTTTCATGTCTGCAAAACGGCAGAGTATAACATCAATCAGTCTGATCGGCATCAACTATCCAAATTTACAAATATATAATTACCTTTATGTTTATCAAAGAAAAATGCATATGAAGAAACTATTGTAATGTTATCATGCATTATATGCCTATTGTATTTATCTTTATTGTTATTAAATACTTGTTTATATGATTATTTTAAATTGTTAAAATTATCATTTTTGAAAATGTTAATTTGTGAAAATGCAGAAATAAATTCAAATCAAAATCAAATAACAACTTAGAAGTGTATTTAACATCATGGATACCAATTTTTGAAAGTCTATCCGTATACTGTTTTTTATAGTATCTTGACTGAACATTGACGAGCTCTTTCACTTAAGATCTATATGTTCGAATATAGTTAACGGAGACGCCTCTGATCAATGTCTTGTGAATCCTTTTGACTAGAAGATGATTTCTCGCCATCAAAGTGGATTAAGTAATTACCGTTTTGCATTTGCTATTTGTATTTTATCTATTTTTAAGTTGATAAACTTTAATTCTCGTAAGGTGCAACACAAGTACTGCACAGATTGAAGTTAGGTTAGAAATAATAATATCGATGCACTAAATGTTTTTAGTCGGAAAATAATGAATTTAATGATAAACAAATACATTAAAACTGATGATCGCTTTACTTGCACTTCCATGCTAATGGTATATTGTATAATTACATTTTGCCTGAAGAAGAAAAAAATAACATTGCAGTAACAGGAATTGACGCGTTGTGCCCACATAAATTGGCACTTGCTTGAGAAGACAAAATGGGCCTGAGTCCATTATGCTGTGATTATGAATGGAAAACTCATTTATAGTGGGCCAAAATAATGATGAAACCTCGAGAGCCTCTTGATGCTCATCTTAAAGTCATGTAGATTACACACAGTCCCACTTCAAAAATAATTTTTGATAATGGACCATGGGGAATGGAAACCTGACAAGAGAAATATGAAAACGAAAGCACCCTAAGCTGCGGGTAAACAATCTAATATATAAACATAGTGTTTAAAGGACTCTTCTTGTATGTGTGTCATGTCTTCTCATTTAATGTATTTGTTTTATTTTTCACCATGCAATATAATCAAGTACAAGTAATAAATTAGTGAGAAAACAATGTAATATGCAATGCATGCAAGAAAAGCATAAACATAAAATGTTTGAAGTTAAATGTCCATAGTATAATATATCTATTATTATTTAATATTAGAAAAAGTTCAAAGACCAGTTTATATCGGTCGGATGGGTCCATCAAAATATACTTAGGAACTTCTGTTCATGAATGAGCTAACCCTGCATATGGCAAAGACCGGTGAAACACTTTACGGTAAAGAAAATCAAATTGAACATAAATCAATAAAAAAGTGGTAGAGAGCCTGTACAGAAATTATCTTAAGATACTAATTTAGATTTTTTATATTAAATAATAAAAGTGCCATATCACCAAACAGACACCTAATACTGGAAAAATGTTAAACGACAATGTGACCTTATAGTAATAAAATTAGTCACAACTGATAAATGATGATAAAATAATATAATATAAAAAAAAATAATAATAATAATAATCAATAATAATAATACTAATAATAAAAATATAATAACAAAAACACTGACTACTACTATACTATACTACTACTACTGCTACTACTACTACTGCGCGTACTACACTCTACTACTACTAACAATACTACTAATATTAACTACTAGTACTGCACTTATACACTAATAATAATAATAGAAGTCTTATTCCAGGGGTATATCCTCTCAGTATACAAGCACGTGCTCCAGAGGGCCTGCAAGTACAATTATTACCTGTCTCTGAAAATCATTCTAACCTGCACAAAAGATGTGCACATTTCCACTGCCTGGGAGTATTCTAAGTGACCTGCCCAAAAGAGCGCATCAACAAGAATAAAACTAAAGTCATTCTTCATACTCCTGGGTGGAGAGAGGTGATGCAGATAAATTGTCTTACAATCAAGACACATAAGACATTTCTAGCATCAAGTTAGATAACATATCTAGTCTCTGTGATGTGAATAAATCCTATAAAGCAAGGATTAGAAGCGTTGCTCAGTGACTCGATAGAGATAAAAACGAAGTTCAAATACTGAAACATTTACTAATCCATAGCACCATGTCAAAG
>JZLH01S0574632.1:1878-12923 GCA_001188425.1 Eucidaris tribuloides
AAGCTTTGTTATTTATTTTGGATCCAAGTCGGTGCAGTCGTACGACAAAAGTCGTGTAGTGTGCGGAAGCCTTTAGTCTCCCTCCACCTCAGTGGGCTTGACAAAACCCTATGTACAGAGCACATATACTGTAGTTCCAAGTGCTCCAACTATGCTTTTTTGTTTTTTTTCACTCACTTGCAATGGACATGTAGTGCGTTTTTTGTCTTTCTGTCTTATGTGTGGGTGTACATGTTATTGGAAACGTGGGAAGATTTATTGTTAATGTGCACTGTATTTCTGACAAATTGCCAATTAATTATGAATAGTAAACCTATATTGTTGTCTCCAGCACAAACACCGGAAACAAATAACTATTTAGTTTTAGCTTCCTTATCTTTTTAAAGTTTTTGCCTCAAGTAGGGGTCTTAAAAATAGCAGCAATTCCTTGGAAAAAGAAACCACACTAAATTCTAAGATTGTGATGATGTTATAAATTTCTCTCATTATCGAGAAATAAAATATGACACCAGGAGCCGTTTTGGTTTCTATTCCAACAATTTCTAGTAATTTAGTACATACCTGTGCAGCATGTCTCAAAACAAAATTTGAGCAAGTGAAATAAAACAATTCAATTCAAAAAAAAATAAATAAATAAATAACCCTCTCAAATACAAAAATACTGTTGTGACATGATGCTTACCTTAAAGGCACAGTCACAACTTTCAAATGCTGTTTGTTCTGTTCAGTTTTTTTTTTTTTTTTAAAGTCGCAAGTATAGTTTTCGCCAATAATAATCAGACTTCAGTAAAAGTTGACAGTTTGGAAACATTTATATTTAGGATTCGCTCAACAACACAACAGGCAACAATGGGCCAAGAACCGACCACTGCATGGTGGTGCCATAACAATTTAAATTATAACGCTAATACACTGGTGTTTGGTAAATGGTAAAACAAAATATGAAATTCTTTACTCGACTTTATGTGATACCTAGGTGCCACACTGAACTAAAAAATCAGGGGATCTGGAAAGGGCTTGAGCAAAAAATTGGGGTCTCTGGAAATGGAGCTAAGGCTTCAGAAAACCTCAAAATGCTATGCTCCGGAACTACAAAACGGTGAATTTCTGGCGTGCCGTTGGCGCGCCGTGCTGAAAGGGCAATGCTCTGGCCCTGAGCAAAAAATCTGAAGCGAAACGGCAAATTTGGAGGTCTCTGGAACTGAAAAAATCAAAAACTTTCTGTTCCTTCGAAATTGTGATGCTCTGGAACGGAAATTTGGGCTGGAAAGGGGGTCTCAACTACGACACACAGGCATCACACAATTATACTAAGTGCCCCCCCCCTCCACCGGCGTTGAGCATTGACGCATCTGTAGCTCTCAAAACTGAAAATCAGTGCAGCATGGAAAACGCAACTACACTGAAATGTGTTTACTGCAGTAAGCCTTCATTTTCTTTTCAAGGGAGTTCCTCTTAGTTCAAAGTTAATTGTAGGGAATCTGATACAAACTGAGCTCCACTTTATAGGGGGAAACCCCCAGAAAACAAAAAGAACTATGTACAGGGGTTCCCACAGAAATTTGAAAACAGATTTCCATGACTTTTCCATGACTAAATTGCTGCTTTCCATTACTTCCTTTCTGACACGGTTTCCAAAATCAGACACGTTATGATGGCCTCCACCTCCCCTCACAGCTATCCGTTTCACCCACTATCTTACTACAGGGTTCCCACAGAAATTTGAAAACAGATTTCCATGACTTTTCCATGACTTTTCACAAATTTTCCAAATTCCCTGACTTTCTATGACCACAAATTTTTCCAGGATTTTCCATGACTGTGGGAACCCTGTATACCCCCAATTCTCAGGCATTTAAGCAAATGGCAAGTGAAACCAAGTTCAGATTTCTACTTACATTGTAAATGTACCCAAAAGAAAAATTAACTTGCCCCAAAACAAATAATAAAAAAAACATACCACTATTACTTTTTCATGCCATTTGTTATTTTGGGGGTTGCAAAAGGAGCCATTTATTAATTTAACGTTTTAAAAGACATGTCCTGCACAATTTCAGCTGGTCAACCATTATCAGTGAGTAATGATAATGGGACATGTGCACAGACACAGGCACACAGCTGAAAGAACCAAACACAGAATTTAAACCAAATATGAGTAAATATAGTACTTACAGTAGTAAAAGTAAAATTAATATTTTGTTCACTTTTGGTTACAGTTTGGACAATATTCTCCTCATTTGACCATGATTTGACTGTCAATTTTTTCTTGACCATTGGGCAACTAAATTTCAACTCTGATAATTTGTTACTTGCCCCACTTGAAAGCGCTAGTATCAAGACCTGCCATACAAGGCACACCCACTCTCTCAAGAAGTTGACAAATTACACAGTTTTCACATAAGCAGTCAAAATGAGATTGCAATATTCTGATCACTCTTTCTGACATACATGTATACTCGTGTGAGAGCAAACTAGAATTTGCAAGTCCCTTGCGAAATTCATATTGTGCAGCTTCACGGACCACCAATAAATCACCAAGACAACTGGCATCAAAATGCACGAACAACGTACTGGTACAGTAAACATTTTTGCAACAAACTGCAAAAACAGTACAGTGTATGATGAATGATGTCATGATGTTGCGAACAACGATACAAACAACTACACGTACAACTTACAACAAATTACAACACACAAATAAAAACTTTAACAAAATAGTTCCACCTAACATTACTAAAAATTTGCAAAGGTCCGGTTTGGAGTTTTGAAGGAGACAAGCTCTGGCAAGAAAAGAGGAGAGGGAAGAGGGAAAGATGTGGCATTCATTCACAGAACAACTAATGTCATACCTTGGTGCTGTGGGTCAGCATCTACCTCTGAGCCTTGTTCAGGAATGTTTGATGCCATTGAAAATGGTCACGAGTCACGACACCAGGCAAGCCAGGGAAATAATCTCGCTACGGAGCAGCGTTGATGATTTCTGTTATCACAGTTTGAAGAAGACTTGAACTTCAAGCAGCAACACCTGTCCAAAGTTTGCCAACTTATATCACATTAACTTTTTGGATAAAAATGTTTTCTCACGATTGCTGGTGACTTAGTCACCCGTACGCAGAAGGACTCAAATGAGTACACATTGATTGTACCCCTTATGGAATCACTTCCAGTACAGTCGTGTCACAAGCTGCATGTTCCCAAGCAGACTGAACAAGATACGTCCATAGTTTTAGACGAAACAAGTCGTGTATGCGTGATCTTGACAACTGAATGGACTTTGCAGTGACAGATATACATGGCAGTCACGTCTGCATGCACATGCATGCACTATACTATTGACGTCTCCAAACTCGGAACATTTTTTGAGAAATGAGACACATGCACAATGACTTGTTCATTGTAAGCCTGTTACTAAAAATATCAAACGGGTCATAGAAACAAATTATCCCACCCCACCACTTGTCGTACAACAAACATTCATTGTGCACACCATAATGTTCACCCAACCAATCAGGCGAATCAGCCCTCTTCTCTCTTCTTTCAGTTTTACTTCCTATTCTATTGCCGGATCTATACACACTGGTTTGTGGAGAAATTACATACATGTACAAGTGTGCAGTGCACACAAATAACACAATCATACTTCATAGTGAAATTAACCGCAGTACTAATAATACTCTAATAATTCCAGCTGGGCCAATGTCCTTATTTACGAGAAATATTTGTCTAAATAAGTGAAATAATTACACTTACTAATGAGTAATGAGCAAGAAAATGAGTGTGAACAGTGTTACTGTATCACTATGCTGAGGTTTATAATGTACACAAGACACACACACACACACACACACACACACCTGCAAACACACACGTACACACACACACACACACACACACACACACACACACACACACACACACACATATATACACACACACACACACACACACAATACAAACACACAACAACTGTATTATGTGTATGACCAATACTGTTTTTTTTAGCCGTGTCCAGATGATCGGACATATAGTGGTTTGTGACCGGTCATAACTTGTGTCGGTAATATCGGATATAAAGGTGCAGTGAGAACGATCGTCGGACATAACTCTATCGGATATAGCGCGACTTATACTCGACGATTTATATCCGAAGAAGACCAGACATAAGTCCGGTAATAAGTTGTTACCGTTAATGACAAAATACGTGTGAACTGTTGTCGGACATAACTGCGATGTGAAAAGGGCAATTACTCTTTGCGAAGACAACTTCATTGTTTACCAATTCACATTTCACGCAATTTGGGTCAGAGGTTACGACCCAATAACAACTTGACACATGCCATTTCCAGTCTGCTATTACCGGTAATAACGTGAGTAAGCTCTATCGGGCATAGACATGTCGGGTATAAGTGCTAATACCGACACGTGTGGACACGTTGGTGGATCAACGAAAAGATTTTAATTACGTCAGACTTATGCCTGACAAAGATATTACCGACATGCCTTTGTGAACTCAGCTTTTATCACACATGGTGATTATCAGTATTTCCCGGAAACATTAAATCTACATGTATGTTGTCTGGAGTTAAAGGATGTTCTTTATAATATAAGGATGCAATGCTAATAAATGCTATTACATTTGTTTACTGTTTTAATAGGGATATACACTCTGCTCATGACAATACATTTCTTGAATTGATAGAGTCAGGGTAATCCCAGACAGTTCAACACCACCAGGATTTACAAGTTGTCTTCTTTATCACGTGTTGCTTTGTAGGAACTTGCAACAACAAAAAGGCAAAGTACTTCCTATTTACTTAAAAATACATCCCACTATGATGCATTTTTTGTTTGTCTTTCTTTCCTTCCTATATTCATCATCAAATTAGACCCAGTATTGCAAAATTCTGATCCAGATTCAGATCTGCTTTGAACAAGCTGGTATTTCCACACTCCCTTGAAAATCTGACAATTCTCTTTCAATATTTCCTTCACACTTTTTCCTCAGAACCGTCATCAAAAAAGATGAAATGTACACATGAATGCTATTTGTGAAATCAAGTGTTGGAGTTAAGTCCACAAATACCAAGTCTGAGTCAGCAGATAAATAAAACCTTGCCATTGATTTACAGGGACCGTATACCAAGTCCGAGTCCCCAGTCCACTCAATTGGACTTGAGTCCTGACTCGACTACCGGTATATCACTGAAAATCAGAAAGAGCATGCAGAGTCTGCTCTTTCTTAAATGATAACTTAACCTTAAAGGTAAATGACATGTTTGGGGGTAGTCCTCAACTTGGGCTGAAACTACTCTAGAATCAAGTAAACTATACAAGGATTCTCCTGTGAAAATCTTGTAGTCAAACATTGACTCATTCTAAAATAAACAATGTCAATATCACTCGTAGCACGGTGGCTCTCTATGGGGCTTATTTTTATCATCCCTGGATAAAATTAAGATACTCCTATGTTTATGCTTGATTCTCCTTAAGTAAACAAATTACAGACAAATCCTCCCAGGTGGGAGATTCACTCCTGCTAGTGTAAAGTTGGTATATATTTCAACTCAATTGGTTCTTGAGGCATTTTCAAGTGTTCCCAATCATGTCACTAACCTTTAACACCTTATTAATCCTTTGAATGTTATAATGTAAAATGTAGTCGAAAATCTCGAGGTTCCCCCCCCCCCCGAGATTTTTCATTAATTGATTTAAAAAAACGAAAGACATTCAGAATCTGTTATTGGTGGGATATGACCTTTGGGCATAAAGCTGTTAAATTAAAAAACAATCCCCAAAACTAAACTTGTGCTTTAAATGATAAATTTAGGACTCAATTATATTATTGCCAGAAGGAATGGGGGCCAAGGTGTAGGAGTGTGTGTGGTGGGGGGGGGTGGGGGAGAACGGGGAGAAACTCAAATTTTAAACGGAGAAGGCGCCAGCAACTAACAGACATAAGTTAAGAAAATATTTGAGTTCTTGCCAACCAACCAGATTGCACGTGCACAGCACTGCAGGGAGCTGACCATGCGTGACCAATGCATGCCACGCAACGTGTGTTAGCCGCACCGTGGTACTGTATGCACTGTTTGAATTGATAAGCTCCTCCCCCTATAGCTGTTTCTGCAAGTTTTGTCTTAGGGTAAAACTTACAAAGACGTAAAATAAACACAAATTAACTAATTTATAGGGCCTTGATGAGGGTGAGTATCACACAGTACTTCTTATTAGGCTGTTTTGGTCACCATGTACCATAATTCTCACAATACTCACAATGTCATGTTTATTCTTAACTTATGCCTGTTAGTTGCTGGTGCCCTCTCCCTTTAAGTTGACGGGAGTGTGCCTCATGAAACCCAAAATGATAGCTTCGGGAGCTGTCAAAAAGCACATAATATTTGGTTTTTGGAGTTGCAGATCCCAAAATTGGGAGTCTAGGGGGTCTAAGGAACAGATAAAAAGCACACAATATGACATATTTTGAGCTACTGCATGCTTCGCTTGCACGAGCCAGGGATACGGGACGTGTGTTTTCTTTTTTGTACCACATAGAGGACATTCACGCATGGGCCCGGGGGGGCCAGTGTCATTACAAGGTGTACACCATGCGCGTGTATGGACTTTCAAAATGGACCCTAAACACGTAATTGAAAGTCGATCTCAAATACCCTAAACAAGTATTCCAGTCTGAAAAGATACCCTTTTGAAGTAAGCCTTCTGTTAAAAGTATACCCTTTTTTCCCGATTTTGGCGATTTTGATACCCTTTTCGATGTACGCACGTACATCGTCCGACCGTGAAAAACAACCCTTTTTACGCGTTTTTTCACACACGCATGGTGTACACGTTATAATGGCACTGGCCCCCCCGGGCGCATGGGATCACCTAGCAACTATAGCTACACGTAGAGATGTAGGGCCATGCACACGCCTTTCATACATCAAGCAAGCTATCGAGCAAGCGAATGGTACATGTAGTTGGAGGTTGCAATTTCGGGGTATACTCAGCCGAGCTGAGCTACCCTGATCAACAATGTGTGGAAATTCTGGAAAGCTGAAATCATGGTTTGAAAATGGGAGTCAACCACTTTTGAGATCTCTACTTGTTACCTTGTTTTTTTATTTTTGTTTCCAATCTAGGTTATTCTGGGTTTTAGGGGCCTAAATTATTTTAGGTTGCTGACTTCAGAATGTGCGGTTTATTCCGTCAATGTATCTACTGACGGAATAAACCGTACACACTGAAGTTAGCAACCTACAGTAATTTAGGCCCCTACAACCCAGAATTACCCCAATCTAACTCTATTCCAGGCCTTACTTTCTTTTTTTTTTATGTGGACAGACAAGAATTTAAACCCACATGCAGTACCGTCATTCTACCTCTGAAATGCCATCGGACCACCCAAAGAACTATGGGGTAGTACAGAGCAAAAGATGCTGTATTACCCCATAGCTCGGCAATCGTAGCCGGGTCGTCTCCCTTTACAATGCACGACACCCTTGCCAGTTATCCACAGCGCACGGCAGAAATTGCACCCGCACCCCGTTGATACCAATGCTTGAACTAGTGCGCATGGCACGTGTGCCCGTCAAAAAGTCGCCAGGAGGTTGTCCACCAAGATTTCACTGACAGGCGAATTATCGGTAAGTCGAAATTCAATTTCAAAACTCAAATTCATACTAACTTTTGAAAGGACATTTTCCATTGAAATGTAATAAGTTACAGCTTTTGTACAGTACATAAATGTTTCATTCCACAAAATTCATGTCTTGCAGCAAACTGCAGTCCAAACCAATGCTACATGTAACATGAGCAATCATAAAGGCAATGGTCTTCACTACGGGTTGCTCCCAAGCGTGCATCAGACTCTGATCTTTCTGCCGAGGTATAATTCAGATAACCCTAACACCTTACATGTATAAACGCTTTGGATGCTATCGGGCGGGGGGGGGGGGGGGGCACTGTCATTACAAGGTAGGGACCTACACCATGTGCGTGTGAAAAACAAGTAAAAAGGGTTGTTTTTCACAGTCGGCCGATGTACGCACGTACATTGATAAGGCTATCAAAATCGCCAAAATCAGGAAAAAAGGGTATACTTTTAACCACCGAACGAACAGGCGTGGTTAAATTGTTGCCAGTGGTAACCCGCTGCTCTACTGAACATGAGGCGGCTTGTGTGACGGCGGTGTAACCACACCAGTGAAGGTCCAAACCCGTTCCAAGATGATTAATGGAAGCGTTCTGAGACCGTTCTCAGAACGGTTATGTTGGTGTAACCAGGGTCTAAGAATAAGATCTAACTTAATTCAATTAGATTCTTAGATCTGGATATGGATCTGGATGCATACACTGTTGGACCAGACAGTATAGTGCAGCGGGAGAGAGGGCGTGATGACTGACTATAGTCGTAGTGGAGATGAATTTTCCCAATCCTGCTCCTGAAGATTTCGGGTGATGAAGTTGAACTGTTTTGTTTATAATGTCGGGTGGGAGGTGATTCCAGGCCAAGCCAGGGGGGTGCTCACAAAAAATGACTGTTTAAGTTGATACAATTAGTAATTACAATTAGTAATTAGTAATTATAATTTAGTAATTAGTAAATACAATTAGTAAATACAATATCATACAATTTAATACATATTAAAGATACAATTAAATTTAGTAATTGTTACGTCATGCTGAAATAATTTGAATCCATTAATGATTCATTTAAGTTGAATTAATCCATATTACATCATAAAAGTATTTTGGCCCATACGATTACGAGAAACGTACACAAATTTCCGCCCAAAGGCAAAGCTAATTAAAGTCAATCTACCACTGGATGCTCTCGAGTCTCGCTGGAGTGCGACCACCTACCCAATGCCCGCAGGCGACCGGCCAGGCCGCCACCGGCGTCTCGAGGTCAGCAGCCCGGAGTCCAAATGCAGCCTAGCGTAGGGCTGGCACTTTACATGCACCTAGTCATATTTATTTATTCTGGTCATTCCAATTCCAGTCTACCTTTTAGCATGCAGAAGTCGACATCAACAAGAGATCACTTCAACGGTATAAAACCATACTAGCAACAAGTAAACTTACACGGTGATACGACACGGTTCTAAAACAACGCCGTATAAAACTACGCTTGCGATAGCTACATTAGCTGGCGCGTCCACACGCCGGCCCCCGCCCGGCAACCACGTAGCCGCCTTCGCTCCTGACAGACAGGCAGGTCAGGCACTCGCGCGTATTACGACGCTGTGTAAGATCAGTTAGTATACAGGTAAGGGTAGCGTAATGTACACTTACTAACTGCGGAACTTCGTGGAAACATAAACTTTCTAATTCCGGAATCCGGCGGTTGGCCGCGCCGGCCGAGGCCAACTACAGTATAGGGCAGATCCAGGATTTTTAGAAAAGGGAGCACCAACAGGCTCACCGCTCACCGGGCTCACTGGCTGGGATGGAGGCTTTGATCAAATGAATATAGGACAATAAATATTAGCCTAGCCGCCCGCCGCGCCGCCCGGGGAAACAAAAAGTGCCGCGAAGGGAATTACCGCCTCGGGTGCCCCTCTCCTGCCCCTCCCGCCGCCCCCCCCCCCCCCCCCCGATCGCGGCCCCCACTGCCACAACTGCGTACTAGCGAGTAATTCCTTAAAATAGGGCGCCGGGCACTGTCATTACAAGCACTGCAGATAAAGCCTACAATGGGGGGGGGTTTTGGGGTCGCTTGACCCCACGTGAAATTTGACTGCATGTCAGAGAGCTGAATTTTTCATTCATGAATTGATGTCAGATTGTATGTTATAACCATATTTTCCAAACTGTTACTATTTACAGTTAACAGAAACAACTGTTGTAACGTCAGTCCTTACAGTGACTCCCTGAGAGCATGATAGCAAAGCTAATATTTCTCGCCTCCTTGCTTCTCTTCTTCTTCTTCTTTCTTCATTACTTCTTCTTCTCTCTTCTTCTCTTCTTCACTCTTCTTCTTCTCTCTCTTCCTTCTCTTCCTTCTTCTTCTTCTTCTTCTCCTTCTTCTCCTTCTTCTTCTTCTTCTTTTCTCTCTCTTCTCTTCTCTTCTCTTCTTCTTCTTCTTCTCTTCTTACTTCTCTTCTTCTCTTCATTCTTACTTCATCTCTCTATCTTCGGGAAGCGCTCAGAGAAAGAGACGTCATACTTTGCGGAAATAATGCTTTTATATCCTACATTGTGATTCAGCAAAACTGAATGTTCACTTCACTTATTGTTATTATCATATCATCATCATGACGTTCCGTTCCCTTATCCCTTTGAGTTAAAAATTGTCAAAATAATACAATGGAGAAAATAAGTCAAATCACATTAACAACTAATTATTTCGGCTATATCAGTACCCCCGGCCCCCCCCCCCCTCACTTACACATACAGACAGACACACATACAAACACACATACACATACATACATGCACACACATACACATTGACATATATAGTCCGAGAGATACCAAGAATTTATTTGACAAGAATGACCAGGTGTCTTGTTATGATATTTGGGTAGAACATCCCTTGACACATTTGAAAAGTGATTTCTTGAATGTCGTGAGTGGTGGAACGTGACGTCAGAGATCAATGACCTCTAATTTGACCCGCAATTCCTACGTTATTGGTTTTCTGCATATATTTCCTGAACAGATATTTGAATTTTTACGTCAGTGGTGTGTAATGAAAGATATTAAAAATATCTATTCAACGATACCCATTGTGATGATATTTGATTATGTTAAAGTCCTCATTTTGGGCTAAAAACTCAAAATTTTCACATTTTTTCGGATTTTTGTACAAATTGGCTTAAAATAAAACTAATACGTTAATAAAACGAATCTGGTTTTTAATACGATTTACACCTCAAAAACTTTCCCATAATATATACTAAAAGATGACCAAAAAAATGTGTCGGCAGGTCAAGCCGTAACTGCGCAAGGTCATTGAAAGTTCAATGACCTCTAAATTTACATTATTTCCCCTTATATTGGCTTTCCTATAATAAATCTTAAACAGATGCATAGTTTTCACG
>JZLH01S0574698.1:12725-26765 GCA_001188425.1 Eucidaris tribuloides
TTATCAATCATGGATTTCCTTGTTCTTCTTAATCTTGTTTATAATTAAATTACGTCATTATCAGCAGCATCGACAAGATTATTTTGAATTTATGGAATCATTTCTCAACACTGCAAATCCATTAAAAACATTTAAAAAACATCTTCAGGGCACGAAGCTTGATTTCCTTTTTACAAAGGTTGTGAATAAAGACTAGTAGTGGCCAGGCTACTTTCTTATGAATATATAATAAAGCATTCATCTTCCTCAGACCCAGATGAGAATATTGCATTCCAGAGTCTCCAATGGCGATTATGCACTGCCATTGTTTATTGCTATTGTGTGTGGACAAGGCACACACTCTCACACACACCATTTGATTTCTGTAAGGGCATGGTATAACGTAGCTGTCATATAAATGCCTTAATTCAATGCAATTCACAGTCTTTTCACCCAATTTTAGCACTTCTGTTAAAAAGGTGATTGCAGATTTGACTGCTTTAGACTAATAGGGAAAATAATTTTCATGTCACGCTTAAGTATTTCTGATGATGGTCATTTTAACTTTTATGTTACCCCCACTGGACACTTTAGCTGAGAACGGGCCTCTAAGCAGACGTGCGTTAACAGTTAATTGCCACTAACTTGAAAACCATTGGCTTACTTCACATGAAATCAAAGTGTTTTGATCTTTTTAGGGCCTTCTATCAGTCTTTCAATATAAATTTCAAAATAGCCAATGGTTTTTAAATTAGAGGGAATTTACTATTAACGCCCTTCTGCTTAGAGCACATGCTTGTATGCCCTTCTGCCAGCGGAACGACGTACTAGTTTTGCCTTCTACGTATGGGCAGGGTTGCCAGATTTTCAATATTCTCTAAACACCAAGGTACATGCCAAATTCGGTGAAAAACGCCAAATCTCTATTGGATGCGTTTTCCCTATATGGTTAGAAATAACGTTGTAATCAATTTAAAACACCTTTGAAACGTCTGCCATACTTGAAAGTTTGAGTGCCGCGGTTTATGAGCAGTCAGAATTTGCATGTGATTTGATGTGAAGTACATATTGCGAGTCGCTTCTTTTGGACCCTAATGGTGGCATCTATTTTACTAAAAAAATCGGGTTTCACAATGATTTTTTAAGGGGTTTCAGGTATGCCATGGTAAAATTTCCCCCCCCCCAAAAAAAAATGCCAAAAAGTCGTTTGGCGTGCACTTTGAATTCGAATTCTTCAATGCCAAACGAAGTAAAATAAAAGCCAAATCTGGTGTTTTGGCGGTAAAACCGCCAAACTGGCAAAGAAACGAACAAACACAATTAACGACTGGTCAAAAGAATCAGAGACTGAAGAAAATGACCTTGATATTTAACCTGATTCATTGGAGCAAATGGCGGAAATCAATAAAATCTTAAAACCGATTATAATTGTGACTTGCTCAAAATGCATTTTCAAGGATGTTAATGCCCAACAGAACTCGGTCACCCTGTCGTGATTCTTTTGCATCTGTATTAACTCTTGATAGCTTAATATTTTTCCGGTTTGCTCAAAATCGTATACCGTATATCGAACAGACAATACAATCTGTTAGGTGAATCAAAGAAATATATGACCTTGACATATTTCACCGGATTTATGTTGGCTAAATCTAAAACGTTGGGAACTGTAGTCTTTTGCAGAAAAAAGAAAGGATATTAAACCCACCGAAATCGTGGTTAGGTTGCAGTGAACTTTTGTCTTCTACAGGACTTTGTGATCTGTAGAGTGTAGAATATCTACAATCTGCTTGCTTGACTAAAGTAATTGTGCGGTAATGTAAAGTTCGAAGTTAGCGCCCCTAGTTAGAGTTAAACTATTTTTGTTTGTTTCTTTGCTTTCCAGATTGAAGAATGGGAATCAGTCGATTGCACAGCCTGGGATTTGAACTCACCACTGGACTGTGAAAAGTCCAAGAGACAAGTCGGGGTTCCTCTTACCTTTGACGAAGAATGGGGTTGGGTGTACGAGTACTGTGCACACTATAATGTGACGGGTGTTGAATTTGACCCTAACCTGAACCTGAGTGGCTACAGCACTGTTCCGTGCCATGCAGGGTGGGAATACGACAGCACACAAACCTCGTTAAACGAAGAGGTGAGATTGTTGGTCAATAGACCGGTTCCATATAGCACGTAAATTTTATTCACGCTTTTCTGATAAAGGGTGCTCTTGATAACTTGATAGATTGCCGGAAAATGTGTTTTAAATACAGAAAAGTAGCTCATTTCTAGACTTCGGACGAGATCCTTTAGCATGCACACATGGCGTATAGCAGCAGGGGAGGGGGGGGGGCTGACTTCCCCCCTGAAAAAAAATCAGCGGGAAAATCCACCAAACCACCGGGAAAATGAAAGGAAGGACTCACATTTTGGACTTAGTTACAGGATAATTCTTGGCTCTGCCTCCCTCCGATAACAGGCACCTGTTACGCCGCTGCAAGCACACCATGCATACCGGAAGCTGAGGAAAAGGGTTAGGGAGAAGGTGGGAGGTGGTTGCAAACATTTGAAGAAGTACTTCTTTTTCCCGCGCGGTATTAATTTATTACTGGTAAACAAAGTGTATGATTGTCGGCCCGCTGGCTGAGTAGACTAGTATACTATTTTTATGCATACATTTTAAACGAAGGTTGTCCCGAACAACTTGAGAGACTGCCCGAGGCTTGCCCAACGTAACCCCCCCCCCATACTCAAAAGTATTGCAACATACATTGTAACGCATGCATTTTTAAGTTGAAGGGGTCTTTCCATAATAATGTCCTAATTACGTTTATTATTGGAAAATAACAAATTATTTGAAAAAAAATCAGTGAATATTCTTTCTCCTTTCTTCGCCAAGGCGGAGAGATTAGCAAATGCAGGCGCACCCACGACAGAGGGGCTGATATAAAATTTAACATTTCTTCAGCTCCCTATAGGGGTGGGGTGTTAGCATCGTAATTCTGTTTCGTATTTCCCGTAAAACGGTTTTGATGGTTGGGAAAGACTTCCAGCAAACAAAAAATGTCAATATGTTTCTTTGAAGCGGTTTCAGAAAGAAGACCACACTTTCGAAGAAGAAAGTGACCTCCTATCTTCATAAGACAGTGGTAAGGAGGATAAGGCTACTAATTAAAGATGATGGCCCTTTCTCCAAATTATTATATCCAATTATATCCAATGTACTGAAAAGTCTCATGACAGTAAATTGTAAGATGTTTACAAAAATAAACCGCCTTACCCTTTATAATTGAGAAAGAATAAAAAATTATAACTTGAAGGGATCTTGTCTAAAATATGGGTGTTTCCTCCTTACCACTGTTTTATGAAGATAGGAGGCGTTTTCTTTTTCGCGGGCTTGTGTCTTCCTTCTGAGACCGCGTCAGAGTGACATATTAGCATTTGTGGTTTGTTGGAGGTGTTTTTCTAAAGCATTAAAATCGTTTTACGGTAATTATGAAACCGAATTACTATGCTAATGTAAATTAACACCCACCCCTATATAGGGAAGCGAAAAAATGTTAAAGTTTATGTTCCAGCCCCTCTGCCATGGGTGCAACTGCATTGAATAATCTCTCCTGCTTTGGAGAAGAAAGCAAAAAGGATATTCATCGATGTCATACTTCTACATCCAATCTTTATTATTCGAAGTGTCGAAATTTTGTCTGTTCATGAATTACGTTTCATACTGTCACTAGAACATATCCTTGAGTTTTTCTTTTTCTGTTTTCAGTTCAATCTAGCATGTGGATCGGATAATCTGCTCTCAATCTCACAGTCTCTGTACTTTGTCGGAGCAGCCATTGGCGATGTTGCGTTGGGTATATTCTCAGATGCGTAAGTACTTAACGTATGTTTAGTACAGTGTGTACATCATGTTTTCTGTATTTTTCTCGTGATTAATTAAAAAAAGCAAATCATTTTTTTTCGGGGGCGGGGAAGGGAGGAGCTCCCGAGGCTAATTAAATATAAGTGCGCACTGAACATGATGATCATATTTGATGTTATCCGTCATTGTAAGTCTCTTGATACCTGGTTGGTCAATTGTACATCATGTGATTGATGATATTCCCACTAGATCCGTTGAGGTATCGACTATTGTCGACTATATCCCGATTTACGTCACATATAATGACGTCAATCTGGGTACAGTCGATTCTAGGCTTGTAACAAAATGTAAAAAAAAAAAAGTTTCATTCTTAAATTGTCCCATTGGAAAGTTGGCATTTCTCATATATATATACATACTCACATAGATTATACTGCACAATACGATTTAATTATACAATTATATACACAACATAGATATAAGAATACACAAATAAATAAATTTCCCGTTACAGTCACAGTAAACAAATTATTTGGATTAGTAGAGTACATGTCATAATGCATCATTCATTGGTCTTGCTGATAAATACTGTCTAGTTAGAAAATGAAGAGTGACTTTAAAAGGAAAGCAAATATTAATATTATTATTGTTATTATCATTGTCATTTCAGTTCTTATATTATCATATTATTACCATTTCATTATATGTTAATCGGTTGAAAGAGATGGAATTTTATGCAACACCGATGAAATAACACACCACGTTAAAATGTGTCGAAATTTTGTCCTAATAATAATTTAAATCAAATGTTTGAGTGCTTTATTTGCAGTTTGCACGTTCACCGAGTCTAGTAAATCTTAACCAAACGCGTTTTGTAAAGGAAGACATAAATTTATTGGAGAAAATGTGTACAAGTGTATTCAGTTATTTTTTTATCGATGACGGATATAAAAAATATGTATTGGTGCGAGAGTCTCTGCTTGGAACTATGACGCCTTTGGTTACGCGGACTGTCCATTTAACCCCGGGCTCGCCATAATGAGTCATAATAATGTTGAAAAAGAGTCTTGAAGAGAGAAAAGACACCAACCAATATCTTTTTTTATATTTTGGTTGTTTTGTTATCATCTTTTATCCATAAAGATAGGTCTGCGTATATGAGCAGTAACTTCAAATGTTCAACTTGACTTGATCAAAAACTGACTTCGTCTCAGTGCTTGCTGTTACCAGTTGGCCCTCGGATCGCCAGTCCTTGTTGATGATGGTAGTAAGACCACTCCACCGGAGGACTACTGACACTAAACAACTTCCCAAAGTTTAACTCCTCTGGAGTATACTGCCCCCATGACAAAAGGGCATAACTGACATTTTGGTGTTTAAAAGATATTGAGCAAAATGTGTTTTGTTCAACGCGTCCCTATTCAGTGTCCTTTTAACAAGCGGATTATGAAACAAAGGGACACTTCTAATTAATATTTGTTTTGTTCTGCATGTTCAACATGATGTACTGAGTCCCCTACACTATATAACTCAATTATGAAAAGAATGTCAGTTATGCCCTTCTGTCATGGGGGGGGGGGGAGGAGGAAGTATAGATCCCGCGAAAGGTCACTTGCCCCCGAGGATGACTCCCCTGGAGGACAACTGCTCAACAGGACAACTCCATGGAAGAGTTTAACAATGTTTCCAGATACAAAAATGATTTATCCTCGGGGACTAGTCCTTCGGGGGAGATGGTCTAAAGGAGAGTTATCCTCGGGGGAGATGTCCTAGGGGGAGTTGCCCCCGGGGAGTTGTCCCCCGGTAACCATCCTCCAGGCAAGCTTTCTCCTAGGGAAGTGGTCCTTCGGGGAGTTGTCCTTCTTGGGAGACGCCCTCCGGGAGAGTTGTCAAGTGTGAGTCGTCCCGGATGAGTTGTTTTGATTCGCCCTTTATTGCCTATCTTGTCCATTTCGTCTCCATTAGATATGGTCGTCGTCGAGCCATGTTCATCCCCCTTGCAGGATCTATCATTTTTGGTGTTGTCGCCGCATTTTCTACGAGCATATGGATGTTCACCGTGTTGAGAATGTTCGTTGGTGGACTGAACACCGGAATGGTCAGTTCTGCATATCTGATAGGTGAGTGAGTGTGATAGTACAGCTTAAAGGCAGTGGATCTCTTTTGCATGCCTAAAAATTAACATTGTGTAAATACAATGGCATTTAGAAGAAAATGCCATCGGGGAACCTTTAGCAAAATATAGGAGCTAGAAACTCAGTTTTAGTGGAATTATAGTGACCGTTAGACTCTGATTTGAATTTTTTTCTCGCGAGGAAAAAATTCCTGCCATAGAACGTACACTAAACGGCTATTGTTTTTCTTTCGCATTTTTCAAATTCTAAGCAATTACTCTTCCCCAGATTTCACAGACATGCCCTTCATTAATAGCCTAAGAGCATGGGTTATCTTTTCCTGGTCTATGGGGATGTTTGCAAATGAGATCCACTGCCTTTAATAATTGAAATGAATACCATAAATGAACTTAAAAGATACTTAAACAATAACTGCTGCAAGAATTCCAATGGCGTTAAATGTACATTGAGCAAACAGTCTAACGGGGAGGGGGAGGGGGAGGGAGGGTCAAATTTTCTTAAACACTATCCCCCTGGATCTCCATCCGACATCCATGGTGCGTGAATGCCATCAGAAATTACTCATTGGGGAAAAATCCTGATGCCAGATGCTGTCATACAACAATATGTCATAATTATGACATAACATAAGATGATCTCTCAAATAACTTAGCTACTAGCTGTTATTTAATTCATACAGTAAATATGTTTTATTGTTAAATGAGGCTGTCTATGTTTTTTTTTATAATTTGATTCTTTGTTTTTGTTTTTGATTTTCATGTGGGATACACTGTACAAAAACTATACTGCATTTTTCTTTTGTACCTTGTTAATTGAATGTCATTTCTTCCTATCGCAGGAAACGAGATGATTGGTCCTTCCAAGCGATTCGTGTCTGGCAATATTGTTTGGTCTTGCTTCGCTTTGGGATACACCTGTCTCGCTGGATTTGCATATCTCTTCCAAAACTGGCGTCATCTCCAGTTGTTTATTTCCCTAGTCCCTACCATTCTTTTCCCCCTGTATTTGTGAGTATGACTACAATATTCTTCAATACGCTGAAACTGACTGGGTATTCCTTTCATTTCTGTGATATTCTTCCTTCATATATTCTTGGTGATAATTACTAGTCTTTGCTCCACAGCATGGAAATTGCTTATATCGGCATTTTAACCTTTTAAATTGACAGATTTGTACACTCTAAAAACGGAAATGTTATTTTAACATTAAAAGGGCCGAGGAGTGACCACATTTTACAACACCTTCTAGATGTCATATTCAACTTATTATCCAGCAGGATTCAAAATTTAAAATGTCAGATCCAACTGGTTAAAAGTTGAATGCAACACTGAGAAAGTGCGGTCACTCATCGGCCTGTTTAAATGTTGAGATAGCATTTCAGTTTTTAGAGTGTAATACTTTGTCATGAAAATTAAATATTTACTCTCATTGTGTTTCATGTATGTGGGGGATAAAATGAATCTGCATACCTTTTGGGAAGTATTACGTATATTGCTTTCTGCCTACCCCAAAATTACATCTATGAAATTTTATGTATAAAGTATATCGAGAGTTGTGCTGGTATGACATCATAGACTTGAACATACCTATAATAAATCACTCTCGTGCCCTGAGAGAAATTAATCCCACAGAAAGCTACACAACAAATTTGCCAGTCACAAGGCATACTTATGGTATAGTACTTTGGGAATATGTCAAAATTTGACTGCAAAATGTTCAAAGCAGAATCCTTGCATAGTCTACTTGATTCAAGAATAGTTTTACCAAAAATTGAGGACTACCCAATCATGCCATTTACCTTTAAGCTACAAGTGACTCCAATTTATGAAGCCTCGAAAAACTGCTTCAAAATAATAGTTTAGTTCTTTAAAAGTGATAATCTAGGAGTACCCGGTTTTGCCATACCTATCTCAACCCCCCCCCCCCCCCGACTGCTATGTCACCGTTATTAGTTGGTGGTATTTATCTACACATATCTTGCCAATGGCCGCACAATTTTCAAAGTTTGGTATTCGGGGTATTTCGCCCAAGCACCATGTAGCTCAAATATAAACATTTGACCCTTTTTAATTGAACCTTTAAAATGTGTACGTCCGCTCAAACCATATCATGTAGCACAGATATAAAAAACGACACTATTTTTTATTGAACCATCACAAATTGACGCAATGTACTTACTCTTTTACGCCTAAAGCTTGGTCCCAGAATCACCCCGATGGCTAATTGTAAAACGACAAAACGCAAAAGCTAAAAAGATTCTTCGGAAAGTGGCAAAGGTCAACAATGCTTCAGTGGATCTGTCCTTTCTGGATGATGCAGATGAAAAACAAGAGGTAAACATTTTCAACGTTCTTCCTTTCTATTGTAGGTGAATATATCTTAATAAAAAAGGACATTTCAGCAAATGCATTTCATTTGTATTACAATGCAGTGATAATGAATATCTCAGTTAGCATCTAAACTGTTGCTCATTTAATTTTGTCAGAGCATGATGGAAGTAACATCTTTGTTGTCCTACAAGAATTATTAATTTCTGTGTGAAGAAGAACAATATATAATAAACATTTTGAGACACGCTTCTTCTTACATTTTCCTGAGTTGTGGGACCAAATAATTTGGAATTCAATGCATGTATAATCTCTCAATTTTTCAGTCACATAACAACAAATATCGGTGTCTGCTTTTCGACAGGAACCATCCTTATAGAACGGTGACCTGCAGAGAAACGTATTGAGGGTGTTACACCCCTTTTTGTGCAAAGGAGGTCGTAGCCGGCGCCTCTAAAACTTCTGCTTCAAAAGTCAGCACAATTAGACATTACTGAACCTTTAACGATTCCCTTGGCCATTAATTCGCCTCTGATTTGGACCCGGCGCAAAACCCACATTTTACACTGTAAAAACAAGGATGTTACATTTGACACCAAGGATGTTACACAGTATGAATACCGGAAAAGTGTTGATTTTTCAACACCCTTTTAAAGCCAAATGCTCTTGGTGTTTGAAATAATTCGTTTGTTGTTAAAATAACACCCGTGGTGTTAAAATTTTCCACCACGTCTGGTATCTATATTGTGCAACACCATGGCTGTTAAATTTAACACCCCAGTTTTTGCAGTATAGGTCTTTAAATTTAGTTGTTACCATAAGACATTGCTGATACCATTACCGGTGGAGACAACTCCCTCACCTATTTTCAGAAAAAAAAGCTAAAGAAGTATTGATTATTAGGGGATGCCTTTCCACTGTGTGGGAGACACCCCTCACAAGTAGCATCCCTCCCTCAGTCCCTTACCAATTCCATCTGAGTCCTCTGGGTCCCGATTGTTTGTTGGTCGGGATTTTTACATGTCGGAAGCTTTGTACGCCCACCACACCCCACAGTACACCCCTTGTGACCGAGAACCACTTACAAAGTGCATCAATTGTACTTATACTCTGCTATCTTTATACAGAACGACTCCGAGAAAACTTCAATTGGCATATTGGAATTGTTTCGTCAACCTCGCTTGAGATGCCTACACATTTAACCTCACATTTCAGTCGTAAGTATTGTTTTGCAGTGTAGTTTTTGCACCAACGCAATGTTGCTCCTTAGTATGGTTTGACCATTTTAAAGCTCGGTTCCTACGTTTGTTTGTTTTTTGTTTGTTTCTTCATTTGATACCATATCTCACGTACCAATAAAGGTGAAAATGATGAAAAGGAAAACATGAGCAAATGCGAAAATAGATTGTCTGATACTTCAAAGCCGTTCCACACTACACAAATACATGTGCATAATACTGCCCCCCCCCCCATGACAATAGGGCGTAACTCACATTTTTTTTCTTCAAAATTGAGTGTTATAGTGTAGGGGACTCAGTACATCATGTTAAACATGCAGAACAACAAAAAATATTTATTAGAAGTGTCCCTTTATTTCATAATCCACTTGTTAAAAGGACACTGAATAGGGCTTTAAGGCTTTAAACAAATTACATTTTGCCCAATGTCTCCAAAACACCAAAATGTCAGTTATGCCCTTTTGTCATGGGGGGGGGGCAGAGTAGATTGTACAAACACAAGATAAACTATTGTCATCAATTGGTTTCTGTATGTAAAAGTAAAGTCAAAATGATATTTTTTTTTACGTAAACAATCGATGCATTGAACCAAAGTCTGACATTTTCAAGTAGAACATGTGACACTAAAGCATGCGTAAAGCATTTGGCCCAAATTAAATCCATCGAGTAAAATTGATTACAATAATTATACATGTAATTGCAGTTTGAAATTTGAAGTTATTTGCTTGTGATGAAATTAAGGCCCCCTTGCATGATCAAGTTTTTTTCAATTAATTGATGTCAATTAATCAATATCAATTGATAGACGAAAAACATGATCGTGTTTGCGAGACATTGACTGAATTAATTGAAACAATTTCATTGAAGCAACTATTGACGGATCAAAGTTCCTATGATATTTATTGACGGCTCGTCAATTAAAGTGACGGTGTGTGGGCGGAACTACACACAAAAAAGTAACTACCCCCTTTTTCAAAATACCACAACTTTTAAACAAAATGAGTTTTAGTAAAATAATTTGGCAAGAGTATTTCTACATTTATTGACTAACATCTGTGTGAAAATGTGATTGATCCGTCAAGCCATACATGAGTGAGCATGCATTAAAGGCAAAAATGTCACTTTTCAACAGGGTTGGGCCAATTACATTCCTACTTACATTCCTAATTACATTTTTGAGTGTTGCCAAGGACAACAAGCAGGTGTTAATTAACATGATAATAACCTCTTCTGGCTAGGCCAAGGTAGGTTTTTGTCATTGTGATTTGCACCTGGCAAAGAATGTAATTAGGAATGTTATTAGGAATGTAATTGCCCATCCCTGCTTTTCAAAAGTCACAGGAGTCATCTTTTATGCCAAAATAATGGTACATAATGACATTTTTTGCTTTGTTCATAAAGTGTGCTCACTCAACCATGACATGGTTACAACCTCTTATGTTCGTACAACATATAAAAATACATTTTGCTGTAAAATACCGGATTTCATTTTTTTTCAATAAACTTAATGGATTTTACAATTTCAAAATTGACAAAGACGGTTTAATTAAACTCATTAAAGCGTAAAATTTGCGAAAAGTGCCAGGGGAGGTGTAAGGGGGTCAAACGATAGATGATTAACATAAATAGTGCTTAATTAATCTCCAGAAAAAAATGTCAAAACCCTGCATCACAAATTCCCCGAAATGACCCTTGTGACTTTTGAAAAATGACATTTTTGCCTTTAATGAATGATCACTCATACATGGCTTGACGGATCAATAAAATTTTCTCACATAAGTTAGTCAATGAGTGCAGAAATACTCGTGCCAAAATTATTTTGCTAAAACTTCGTTAAAAAGTTATGGTAGTTTGAAAAAGGGGGGAGTTACTTTTTTGTTGTGTTTATTATTGGCCTCACAGCATTAAGTTCATCATTATGATGCAGCGTCCAGTCTCAGGAAATTCCTGTAATCGTGTGGATCATTATCCCTTATTACGCCCTGAGCAATCGGGCATGTCCGAGTTGATTTCGACGGAGAAACTATATTTTCGACCACTCCTTCCTCTATTTTCGGTTTGGAGTATCCTCCAGATCAAGAACTATTGCCAGTGCGATATATCTTTTCATTTCAAAGATATTGATCAGAATGAAAGTTGACAGTAAAGTTGAAAAAAAAAATGATCGTGTGTGATGGACGTCAATCAATGGGATCAATTGACATGAATTACTTGACGAAAAATTGATGTGTATGGGGGCATTTACAGATTTTATTTAACAACTATCATTTCATTTCAAATTTACTTTAAAGGATTGTCAATGTGCTCGTATACTTCGGATTGTCACTGAGTACAGACACGCTTGGAGTGAACATCTACATCGCTTTCGCTATCTCCGGAGCCGTGGAAATCCCTGCATGTCTCTCCGTGACTTACCCTATCGAATACTTCGGTCGAAAACCCTGGTATATCCTGTACATGATAGGCAGCGGGGTCGCATGTCTGGCAACTGCATTCATACGTAAGTACATTAGTAAATTAAAGTCATAGGCTAACAATGACCACAGTTTAAAAAAAGTGAGCTACATAATTCTCCATGTTCTACGTTTCTTTGATAAAGTCTAAAAATAAAGCCCTGAAAAAAATTGTATTTCAAAATGATGATTTACTGCTTTAAAAAAGTGAAAATCTACAAGCACTTAAATTGACCGTATTCACCTGCCCATTTCGTCCCATAGACTCACTGTGTGCAGATCTAGCATATTTTATTCTCCACCGGAGTGGAAATTGTTTATTCATCCATATCTTGCCAGCGGCAGAATAACTTTCCAAACTTTTGTATTATAGGGTGTTTATTTGTCAATTTGAACACTACTATGTAGCTCAGAATTATCAAAGTTTGACGATTTTTTTTTTAAATTGAAGGTGCACAATATTAGCCTATTACTTTAAAACAAGCAGTGACATGATTGGGTGCAATAAAAAAATGCCCCTCGAACTAAACTGGTTGAAAGATATATCAATGAATACACCAGCTGGAGTGTATCTCCTGGCTGGAAGGATTTATCTTGAATGTGCTTACTTAAACCGAATGAAGCAGACTCGAATGTTTCGACAAGCCGGATAGAAATAGATCCAATAGAAAGCTACACAACAGATTTGTCTGTCGCAAGGCATACAGATGGAAGTTATTTTATAACGAGTCAACTTTTGACCACCAAATTTTCACAGTAGAATCCTCGCACAGTTTACTTGATTCTAGAGTAGTTTCGCACCAAGTTGAGGACTACCCCAATCATGTCATTTACCTTTAAGGTTTAAAGTTGAGGGACCGTTGTGAGGGAATTGTAATAGCTCCCTCTTTGAATACTATGAAATGAAGCGGCAGTATATTGTTTTTGCAATGCAAAGTTAACACCTTTGTTTTATTATAAATATCACAGTCATTTCTTATTCCAGTCAGTAAACATCAATACGTTTAAGTTAAAGACTTGTACGATTCACCATGTAAAATTTCTTTCTTGAGAAATTGGTAGCTCTTAAAAGGGCTGTTGTGATATAGAGTATGAAGTTCTTGACGTTTCGGGTTAGGGTTTCAGGAGTGAGCCAGACTTGCTGAGTGTGTTGTATTTGATGACAAATTGCGTACCTAGAAGTGAGCATGTGGATATTGCAGGCCTAGAAGTGAGTGTGTTGAATTCGGACCTTCGTACAGACTTCAACGAATACTGAGATCAGCCAACATTCAAGTCCGACACAAATCCTCAAACAAACTCCACAACGTACTCCATTCTCACAAGGACATTCACCCACGCAACAAGAAGGCAGGTGTATACAAGATACCCTGTGAATGTGGCAAAGTATACATCGGCGAAACAGGAAGAGACATGGACACGCTTATCAAGGAACACAAAACCAGCTACAGACTCAGCAACTGGGATAAATCAGCCATCGTTAAACATGCACAACAACATGACCACCGAATCAACTAGAACAACACTGAACTCATAACACACATCCCCCACTGGAACACACGGCGAGTACGCAAGGCAATCGAAATACATCTCCACGACACAGTACCACAGTACCACAGGATCCAGGACAACACATCAACAGCATCTGGATACCCATTCTTCAACCCCACGCTTCCCAGACACAGCAACCAACACCACCAATTCCTCCCCTGCCTCCTTCTAGGTCTGCATTTCAACACACTCACTTCTAGTCCTGCAATATCCACATGCTCACTTCTAAGTCCGCAATTTGTCATCAAATAGAACACACTCAGCAAATCTGGCTCACTCCTGAATATTTGTTACATCTAAATATAAGTAATTTAAATTACAATTTATGTTTACTCAAAACGTGGATGATAAGGTATCTCACAATTTCGGCTGCCAGAAATATTCTTTTTCGAATGAGATGCCATTTAAACACACACACACACACACACACACACACACACACACACACACACACACACACACACACACACACACACACACACACACACACACACACACACACACACACAC
>JZLH01S0574698.1:27620-43225 GCA_001188425.1 Eucidaris tribuloides
CTTTGGCGGCTCGTAACGAACAAGGAGGGTGGTACAGTTGACACCGGAAACTCGGATTGCAAGGCAGTAGAAATAACGGATAAGTGTGTGATTTTTCAACACCCTTTTAAAGCCAAAATGCTCTTGGTGTTTGAAATAATTCGTTTGTTGTTAAAATAACACCCTCGCTGGTGTTAAATTTTCCCACCGACGTCTGGTATCTAATATTTGTGCAAACAGGCCGATGGTGTAAATTTAACACCCCAGTTTTTGCAGATAGGTCTTTAAATTTAGTTTGTTACCATAATTAGACATTGAGGTTACTGGATCATACACTGTACCAGTTGTGCTGATACCATTACCGGGGAGACAACTCCCTCACCTATTTCAGAAAAAAAGCTAAAGAAGTATTGATTATTAGGGATGCCTTTCCACTGTGTGGGAACCCCCTCACAAGTAGCATCCCTCCCTCAGTCCGCTTACCAATTCCATCTGAGTCCTCTGTGGTCCCGATTGTTTGTTCGTCGGGATTTTTACATGTCGGAAGCTTTGTACGCCCACACACCCCACAGTACACCCCTTGGACCGAGAACACTTACAAAGTGCATCAATTTGTACTTATACTCTGCTATCTTTATACAGAACGACTCCGAGAAAACTTCAATTGGCATATTGGAATTGTTTCGTCAACCTCGCGAGATCCTACACTATTTAACCTCACATTCAGTCGTAAGTATTGTTTGCAGTGTAGTTTTTGCACCAACGCAATGTTGCTCCTTAGTATGGTTTGACCATTTTAAAGCTCGGTCCTAGTTTTGTTTTGTTTTGTTGTTTTTTCTCATTTGATACCATATCTCACGTACCAATAAAGGGAAAATGATGAAAGGAAAACATGAGCAAATGCGAAAATAGGATTGTCTTGATACTCAAAGCCGTTCCACATACTACACAATACATGTGCATAATACTGCCCCCCCCCCCATGACAATAGGGCGTAACTCACATTTTTTTTCTCAAAATTGAGTGTTATAGTGTAGGGACTCAGTACATCATGTAAACATGCCGAACAAACAAAAAATATTTATTAGAAGTGTCCCTTTATTTCATATCCACTTGTTAAAAGGACACTGAATAGGGCTTTAAGGCTTTAAACAATACATTTTGCCCAATGCTCCAAAACCCCAAAATGTCAGTTATGCCCTTTTGTCATGGGGGGGGGCCAGGAGTAGATTGTACAAACACAAGATAAACTATTGTCATCAATTGGTTTCTGTATTGTAAAAGTAAAGTCAAAATGATATTTTTTTTTACGTAAACAATCGATGCATTGAACCAAGTCTGACATTTTCAGTAGAACATGTATAATAAGCTGCGTAAAGCATTTGCCCAAATTAAATCCATCGAGTAAAATGATTACAATAATTATACATGTGAATTGCAGTTTGAAATTGTGAAGTTATTTGCTTGTGATGAAATTAAGGCCCCCTTGCATGATCAAGTTTTTTTCAATTAATTGATGTCAATTAATCAATATCAATTGATAGACGAACAAACATGATCGTGTTTGCGAGACATTGACTGAATTAATTGAAACAATTTCATTGAAGCAACTATTGACGGATCAAAGTTCCTATGATATTTATTGACGGCCTCGTCAATTATAAGTGACGGTGGTGGGCCGGAACTACACACAAAAAGTAACTACCCCTTTTTCAAAATACCACAACTTTTAAACAAAATGAGTTTTAGTAAAATAATTTGGCATGAGTATTTCTACATTTATTGACTAAATCTGTGTGAAAATGTGATTTGATCGCGTCAAGCCATCATGAGTGAGCATGCATTAAAGGCAAAAATGTCACTTTTCAACAGGTTGGGCCAATTACATTCCTACTTACATTCCTAATTACTTTTTGAGTGTTGCCAAGGACAACAATCACGGTGTTATTAACATGATAATAACCTCTTCTGGCTAGGCCAAGGTAGTTTTTGTCATTGTGATTTGCACCTGGCAAAGAATGAATTAGGAATGTTATTAGGAATTGTAATTGCCCATCCCTGCTTTTCAAAGTCACAGGAGTCATCTTTTATGCCAAATAATGGTACATAATGACATTTTTTGCTTTGTTTCATAACGTGTGCTCACTCAACCATGACATGGTTTACAATCCTCTTATGTTCTGACAAATATAAAAATACATTTTGCCTGTAAATACCGGATTCATTTTTTTTTTCAATAAACTTAATGGATTTACAATTTCAAATTGACAAAGACGGTTTATATTAAACTCATTAAAGCGTAAAGATTTGCGAAAAGTGGCCAGGGGAGCGTGTAAGGGGGTCAAACGATAGATGATTAACATAAATAGTGCTTAATTAATCTCCAGAAAAAAATGTCAAAACCCTGAGCATCAAAATTCCCGAAATGACCCTTGTGACTTTTGAAAAATGACATTTTTTGCCTTTAATGAATGATCACTGCATACATGGCTTGACGATATCAATAAAATTTTCTCACATAAGTTAGTCATGAGTGCAGAAATACTCGTGCCAAAATTATTTGCTAAAACTTCGTTAAAAAGTTATGGTAGTTTGAAAAAGGGGGAGTTACTTTTTTGTTGTGTTTATTATTGGCCTCAGAGCAATTAAGTTCATCATTATGATGCAGCGTCCAGTCTCAGGAAATTCCTGTATCGTGGATCATTATCCTTATTAGCGCACGAGCAATCGGCATGTCCGAGTTGATTTCGACGGAGAAACTATATTTTCGACCACTCCTTTCCTCTATTTCCGGTTTGGAGTATCCTCCAGATCAAGAACTATTGCCAGTGCGATATATCTTTTCATTCAAAGATATTGATCAGAATGAAGTTGACAGTAATAGTGAACTAAAAAAAATGATCGTGTGTGATGGACGTCATCAATGGGATCAATTGACATGAATTACTTGAGAAAAATGATGTGTATGGGGGCATTGAAGATTTTATTTAACAACTATCATTTCATTTCAAATTTACTTTAAAGGATTTGTCAATGTGCTCGTATACTCGGATTGTCACTGAGTACAGACACGCTTCGGAGTGAACATCTACATGCTTCCGCTATCTCGGAGCCGGGTGAAATCCCTGCATGTCTCTCCGTGACTTACCTATCGAATACTTCGGTCGAAAACCTGGTATATCCTGTACAATGATAGGCAGCGGCGGTCGCATGTCTGGCAATGCATTTATACGTAAGTACATTAGTAAATTAAAGTCATAGGCTAACAATGACCACAGTTTAAAAAAAGTGAGCTACATAATTCTCCATGTTCTACGTTTCTTTGATAAAGTCTAAAAATAAAGCCTGAAAAAAATTGTATTTCAACAATGATGATTTACTGCCTTTAAAAAAGTGAAAATCTACAAGCCACTTAAATTGACCGTATTCACCTGCCCATTTCGTCCCATAGACTCACTGTGTGCAGATCTAGCATATTTTATTCTCCACCGGAGTGGAAATTGTTTATTCATCCATCTTGCCAGCGCAGAATAACTTTCCAAACTTTTGTATATAGGGTGTTATTTGTCAATTTGAACACTACTATGTAGCTCAGAATTATCAAAAGTTTGACGATTTTTTTTTAATTGAAGGTGCACAATATTAGCCTATTACTTTAAACAAGCAGTGACATGATTGGGTGCAATAAAAAATGCCCTCGAACTAAACTGGTTGAAAGATATATCAATGAATACACCAGCTGGAGTGTATCTCCTGGCTGGAAGGATTTATCTTCGAACTGTGCTTACTTAAACCGAATGAAGCAAGACGAATGTTTCTCACAAGCCGGATCCGATAGAAATTAGATCCAATAGAAGCTACACAACAGATTTGTCTGTCGCAAGGCATACAGATGGAAGTTATTTTATAACGAGTCAAGCTTTTGACCACCAAATTTTCACAGTAGAATCCTTCGCACAGTTTACTTGGTTCTAGAGTAGTTTCGCACGAAGTTGAGGACTACCCCCAATCATGGTCATTTACCTTTAAGGTTTACAGTTGAGGGACGCGTTGTGAGGGAATTGTAATAAGCTCCTCTTTGAATACTAGAAATGAAGCGGCAGTATATTGTTTTTGCAATGCAAAGTTAACCACTTTGTTTTATTATAAAATATCACAGTCATTTCTTATTCCAGTCAGTAAACATCAATACGTTTAAGTTAAGACTTGTACCGATTCACCATGTAAAATTTCGTTTCTGGAGAAATGGTAGCTCTTAAAAGGGCTGTTGTGATATAGAGTATGAAGTTCTTGACGTTTCGGGTTAGGGTGTTCAGGAGTGAGCCAGACTTGCTGAGTGTGTTGTATTTGATGACAAATTGCGTACCTAGAAGTGAGCATGTGGATATTGCAGGCCTAGAAGTGAGTGTGTTGAATTCGGACCTTCGTTACAGACTTCAACGAATACTGAGATCAGCAACATTCAAGTCCGACACAAATCCTCAAACAACTCCACAACGTACTCCATTTCTCACAAGGACATTCACCCACGCAACAAGAAGCGGCAGGTGTATACAAGATACCTGTGAATGTGGCAAAGTATACATCGGCGAAACAGGAAGAGACATGGACACGCTTATCAAGGAACACAAAACCAGCTACAGACTCAGCAACTGGGATAAATCAGCCATCGTCAAACATGCACAACAACATGACCACCGAATCAACTAGAACAACACTGAACTCATAACAACACATCCCCTACTGGAACACCGGCGAGTACGCAAGGCAATCGAAATACATCTCCACGACACAGTACCCAAGTACCACAGGATCCAGGACAACACATCAACAGCATCTGGATACCCATTCTTCAACCCCCCGCTTCCCAGACACAGCAACCAACACCACCAATTCCTCCCCTGCCTCCTTCTAGGTCTGCAATTTCAACACACTCACTTCTAGTCCTGCAAATATCCACCATGCCACTTCTAAGCGTCGCAATTTGTCATCAAATAAACACCACTAGCAAATCTGGCTCACTCCTGAATATTTGTTACATACTAAATAAAGTATTAAATTACAATTTATGTTTACTCAAAACGTGGATGATAAGGTATCTCACAATTTCGGCTGCCAGAAATATTCTTTTTCGAATGAGATGCCATTTAAACACAAACACACACAGCCACACAACACACCACCCACCACACACACACACACACAGCACAACACACACACACCCACACAACACACCCACACAACACACACACACACACACACCCACACACACACACACACAACACACACTCCTGAAGAAGGATAGTCAACCTGTCTGAAACGTCGAGAACTTCATACTCTTTATCACAATAGCCCTTTTAAAGGCTATCAATTTCTCAAGAAAGAAATTTAATATAGTGAACCGTAAAAGTCTTAATTGCTTATCCACACCATGCAAACTACTTCCTTCAAGGAACATTTTGATCAATACATTTCTCTGTATAATGCATCTAACTTCAAAACCCTTACTGAACTGGGGGAAGGGGGGGGGGCTAGTAGCCCCACCCCCTCCACGTTTCGCAACGCGAAAAGCTCTTGCCGCGATGTTTCATGTCTTTTCCCCTTCGAATCTCTCGCATCTTTCAACACCATTTTCGCGACGTCCGGGTACGCGGCTTTAAAGTTACCTGTAATTTTGTACATTCAAGTTGCACCAAAAATTACTCAAAAACGTGATTTTATTGTGTTTTCAGCAAAAAATCATAAATGTTAAATATTTTTGCTATTACTGATTCAAATTGATTAAGTTTTACTGTTTATGATCGCAACAGTGTCACCAACAAATTTCCTTGAAGAAACAACAAAACAAAGGTCGAAAAACAAAGAAATATATAAGAAATAGATTTTAAAAAATACATAACGAATAAATTTGATATCGCCAATTTTGGGGGGAACATTTGCTAAAAACACAACAAAGAGTATGTAGACCAAAAAATTAGCATCTTTGAAGCTTTATTTAGTGGATTAGAGCAAAACGTCTGATAACATTTTGTGTTCTATTCATTACCCAGGTATCCCATGTAATATTATTTTTATTTTTTAATTATTTTTACAGCGGCAGGTATTGCAAAAACCGTGGTTGGTATGATTGGCAAGTTCTTTATAACCGGCTCTTTCTGTGTTATCTATCTTCAGGCATCTGAAATCTACCCAACCTCTATAAGGCAAGCTATGACTCAACTGATCGTGTGTATTTAAATGCAGTCATTTTGTATCGTTTATAACACTGATTATAAAGACTACTCGAAATACACGGGGATGCTCACCCAAGTGCATATGCCAATTATTATCTATTGTTTTTTTTTAAAAAGTCTTATTCCCGGGGGGCGGGGGGGGAGGTACTCAGATTGTAGTCAGACAGGGGTGTGCCGCTGAGAACTCCGAACCCATTCCCAAAAAACTTGAAAATAGTATGTTTGTGCGCAAAGCGCACCAAAAATTTTAACATTATAAGCGTTTGTGCGGGAAGCGCGACGAAAATTAAAAAAAATGGAAAAATGGGACCCATGTTTAAGGATTTTTTTTATGAAACGGGGACCCATGTTTAAGGATTTTTCTTGAAAAAAAGGTTACCCTTCAGAGCAGCACATCCTTGTATACCCCCTGGGTCTTATTCAATTTCCTGTAACTCCGTGGTAGTTGAATCTGTTTGTACTAATAACTGCAAGTTTTTATTCCCTCGCTTCGAAGAGGTGAGAGGCATTATGTTTGGGGTTATCTGTCCGTCTGTCTGTCCGTACAGTCGTACACCCTGACCTTGTTATCGCGATATGTGGAAAACACCTCGGTCGATTTTGATCATACATTACCCAAGCAGGCTTTTCAAGTGTGCACGTACATGAGCTGACTAGATATGGGGCGAAATCGTCAAATTGTCATGGGGCAAATGTCAATCAATTTTGCTTAATTAAATAAAACTAGTTATACAATGGAATTGTGGCATAGTGCAAAAGTTGGTAACTGGTGTTAGAATATTTTGCCAAATATGGTTAAAGGTTTAAAGTCACTGAACTTTAGATTATTAAGCATATTCAATGGATAGATGCAACAATGTGTATCCAGTGGCCATGCGTTTTGGTAGTAAGGTAAGCAAGCGTGGCACAGTTATGCCAATTGATCAATGTTGGAGGTTAACTTTGCATTAATTGCCATATTTCAGGAATGTCATTACCTTTTGTCTAATAGAGGAGAATTGACGAGGGAAGGTGGAATCAAACCATCAACTGCACTTCAGAATCATCTAAATTGTTCTTTATATAAACTACATTTTTCTTGCAGTTAGCGCAGCACTAAAATGTATCAGTTCAGCTATGAAATACAAAATAGGAGCATAATACCTATAGCAATGCCTATATCTTTAAAATAAAAATGGTTCCTTGTGTTTTGGCAGAGTTAAAATATTATGTTCATTTGTTTTCATACGTATGATGATTGATTCTTTTACACAGATGTACAAAAAATCTAAAATTCTAGATGTTAAATTTTGGGTCTGATATTATACATCCATATTAAAATGATACTTAACAATCTATTGCAATAAGGGTCAAGTCAATAAAAGCCTGCAGAAAAATATTTAAAATGCTACGGCTCACTTTCTTGACAGGAATACGGCCTTAGGAGTGGTCTATATTTGGTCACACATTGCGACCATTGTCTCCCCATTGATCCTGATGTTGGCTGATTACTGGACACCACTTCCCGTCTTCATATTCGGCTGTTCATCACTCGTCGCCGCTCTTCTTTCATTCTTCTTGCCCGAGACTCGAGGAAAGCCGGCAGTGGAAACAATCCAAGAAGCCGAAGACCTCTGGAGGTATTGAACGAAAAGTTTTAGATTTAGGAAATTATAATCAACAGTATAACCGGTGATCCGACCTTTGCTCCGGCGACAGTTGCTCCGGTGCACGCAGGGTTAGGGTTAGGGTTGCCATTGGGTTTCCAGTTCTGAATAGGGTTAGTGTTTGGGTTAGGGTTTGGAGTTAGGGTTTAGGGTTAGGGTTGAGGTCAAGGTTTGTTTGTTTGTTTGTGTGTTTGTTTGTTTGTTTTATTTAATCACGGAAATAAAAAAGCCTGCCTTCAGCTGAAAGCTGATTTACAGCAAGGCCGTGAACAAAATACATAGAACATATAGAAGACAAATAATCACAAACAAAGTAAATTATGAAATTGACAATCAACGAAATAGAAAAAAAAGAACGAGCATAAGAAACTACGGTAATTAAAATATTTACAATACGAACATAATTAAAGAATGTGAACAAAATGTATTTGACGGAATTATAATGGTGAAAGCAAAGAGTTGAAAAGCAAACTTATTTATAGGGTGACGGACATAAACCGGGTTAACACAATACGAACAACAGAGGCAAACATAAAAGGAGTGAGGAAGCGGTGAAGCTTAAAGGGAGAAGGCACCGGCAACTAACAGGCATAAGTTAAGATATAAAGAGGCATTGAGAGTATTGTGGGAATTATGGTATATGGTGATGCAGGCAGCCTAAATAAGGGCTACTGTATGACACTCACACTCAGCAAGGCCCTATAAATGAGTTAATTTGTGTTTATTTTATGTCTTTGCAAGTCTTATCTTATAAGCCACTGTTTAACAGTGTTTCTAGTTAAAAAAAATCTGAGCTGCATGATCCCATGCTACCAGTGTCTCTGACATGCTCTAAAATGAAGCCTGAAAAAATTGCAGTTTAAAACGATCAGTAAGTGCTTTAAAAAAAGTAAAAATCATTGAGAGACCATCCACTTTCCCCCATAGACTGCTGTGTTGCAGAATTTCCTATCACTGGGATAGGAATTAATGTGCCAATTTGAATTTGCACATATTGTACTAGTGACAGCATAACTGCCAAACTTTTGTGTCTAAGGTGTTATTTGTCCATCCAAACACTACCAGATGTGTCAGAAAGCAGGGTTTGACAATTTTTTAAATAAGGCTTCCACACTGTTATATAGTGTCTTTAAGATAAAACTTTGCAGAAATAGTCATAGGGGGGAGGAGCTTATAGATTCAAACAGTGCATACATTACTACGGCGTGACTAACACACGTCGGGTGGCATGCATCTGTCATGCTTGGTCGGTTTCAGCAATGTGTACGTGCGATCCGATTGGTTGGCAAGAACTCAAATGTTTTCTTAACTTATGCCTGTTAGTTGCCGGTGCCTTCTCCCTTTAAGATTGAAATGAAGGTTTTGTTTTGGAAATTGCTTTTGCAAAAAGCTTAGAATCGGTGATTGTTCTGAGATGTAATGGGAGGCTGTTAAAAAGCTTGGAGGTTGTATACAGTGAACTATTTCAAATAAAGTTTGTGCGTGGTCTGGGAAGAATAATTTTGGTATTATCATTGCGTAAACTGTAGTTGGGCTGTGACCTAAATTCAATTCTAGAAGATAATGAAGGTGGAGTTAGATTATGCAGCATCTTATAAACAAATATCACGGCATTCATCTCCCAAAGCTCTTTCAGTGTTTTGGTTTCGAGAGTTCTATACAACGTTTCCCTATTGAAGCGACTGTCCACGCCCAGGATTACTCTAAGGCACCTGTTTTGTAATTTCTGAAGCCGATCTAATTGTGTCGCCTGACCGTTCATCCAAATAAAACTACAATAATCAAACTGGGGTTGAATTAACGTTTGATACAACAGTAATGATGTCTTCTTATCAAGATATTGTCTGACATGTTTTAATGAATAGAATGTTTTGAGGACCTTTTTTTTCCTTACATGGTCAATTTGTTGTGTCCACTTGAAGTTGCTATCAAGAAGAACGCCGAGATATTTACAATGCGACACTCGCTGTAACTGGCTATTGTAGATCTTTATTTTAACATTGTTAAAATGACGCAGATTTCCCTTTGAGCCAATTAACATAAATTGACATTTACCAATATTTAAAAGTAAATGATTGTTTGAAAACCATTTACACAATGATTTCAAATCGTCATTTATTGTTTTTTCTAGTAATCTTGGGTATTTTGCTGCAAAATACAAACACGTATCATCTGCATACAGGGAAAGGGAGCATTTTTTAACAGATTTGTGTAGATCATTCAAGGTGAGAATAAATAACAGCGGCCCCAGAATACTGCCCTGGGGCACGCCACTCGTTACTGTTCGGATTGTTGACCTATTACCATTTACAACTGTCATTTGTTCTCTTTCATGAAAATAATCTGCAAACCACTTTATAGCTCTGGTATCAAAAACAAAGTATCGTAATTTTTTCAACAATATATCAAACGATATTAAATCAAACGCCTTTTCCAGATCAAGGTTAGTGCATGAAATAATCGTCGGTTGTCGCCCGAGCAAATGTCGGACAATCCATCCAAGAGCACGAAGAGTTCAGTATATTTCACCAGAACCACTCGAGGTGACAGAAAGACAAGTCACTGAATAATTGCTTTAAAATCAAACAAGTCACTAGTCACTATCTCTTGAGTTAGTTCAGCCGCAGGTTGACTTTTTTACTACACTGGTATTGTTTTGAAGTGGCACCTTGGTATTGAAGAGGTGGAATGAATTAAATTCAGCGGCGTTATTCAATGTCAAATTCAAAGCGTGCGCGTTGTTTTCGGCAACCATTTTGCAGCATGTGTATCTTCGTTGTTTTCCCGGATTGTTCCTTGAAGCGAAAATTTGAAGAGAATCGGCCAAGAAATAAGGAAGTTACAATCTTTATTCAAATTCTATAGTCATCACTGCAGTGTAATAATCACACAGGCAATGCTAATCAGGGAAGTTTTGAATTGTGGACGATATGTTTTGTACATGAAACGTCTTATTGTCCACTTTTCTTGTCATTGACCGGGGGGGGGGTCACTGTCGTTACAAGGCGTACACCATGCGCCTGTGAAAAAAGTGTAAAAGGGGTTGTTTTTCCCCGGAGGGTAATATACAGTGAAAGGGTGTTAATGTGAATGTTAATTGAAAAGGGTATCTTTTCATACTTGAATACTTGTTTAGGGTATTCTGAGATTGACGGATACTTACTTATTCATGGTCAATTTTGAAAGTCCACACACGAGCATGGTGCACCGTTGGTAATTACAGTGCCACACCTCCCCCCCCCCTCCTCCCCATTGACCTAATGCGTTCGTCTGAAGTCCAGGTATGACATGCAGGAATTCGTTCTACATTATTATTAGAAATCCTTCCATGAATGAATGCGAAAAAAAGTGAATGAATTGTGTGTTCAAAATCAATGAAGAGTTATCCACATCTTCTGCGATGAGCGTTGCCAATTTTATAATTCTGCTGTAGTGATCACTAGACTGCAAAGAGTCATAACTAATTGGCTTTTGCCCGATTCTGTTCCAATGCACGTTTTTCATTTCAATATCTGTAAACTTCGTTAAAAGTAATTTGAAGTGAGGGTTTTGATTTCTTTCACGTCGTAGTCTCTTTTTGTTCTTACATTTACAATCACTACAGGGTGAAAGGTTCTCCACAACCGAACAACAATGAAGAAAAGACGAGTTTCGATAATGTTATCGAAGACACCAGCATTTGATCGCAATCGAGAAAACAAGAAGGAAGAAGCGAACCCTTTTAAGATTAGCCAGATGTCTTGGATATATTTTTGCGTTTTAATGGCATAACTCATGAACATCAACGTCATACATTCTTTATAAATGTGGTTAAAACAGTTAGATTAAGGTCTGGCGCGACTTAAGTTCATGGAAGGTTTGTTTTCGTTTCTTGATAATTTCTCACCTAATTTTTATTCAGATTATGTATGTACAGCGCGTATTGGAAAAAAATAACTAGAAATAAGAACACTTTCTATGTATACGTCATGCGGTATACGTCATGCGTCATACCTTTATTTCTATCACAGAACAAGTTTCAATATTTAACCGAATGGTTATGTTATGTAGGCTGGCAATGTAAATATCTGGTGTATATAGGTAAATATGGTAAAGGAAATGCTTTTATACTCTTAATACGAAAATATAAATCACGCGTTGAGGTATCGTGGCTTACCTATTACGGGTAACCCACTTCATAATTATGGTGGGGTCAGAATGAATTACATTGTATCGCTTTAGTGAAAATGGCGCACGTCCTTGTTATAATAGAACACAATTGATACAAAAGCAACACCCTATGGGGTGTAATTTCAAACCCTGCACATTTTACACCCTCCGAGATGTACATATTAAACCCTTAGAGGTGTAGAGTGTAATTCTACAATTGTAATACACTCGTAAGGGTGTGGAATTACTAGGGTGTAGCTATTATTAAATTACATAATAATTTCTTAGTGTGTATGGCTGTTCTCAAATGCCTCACTTAAGATCTGTCCCACTCTTCAAAGATCTGTGGTAGGCTATCATGGGATCATTGCATCCATCTACTAACTGTGAAGGGGTTTATTACCGGATTAAAAAGGTCAATGTCATTGATGGGTGTTGATAAGAATGGATACATTTGTTATGGGAAGGGGGAAATATAATGATTTTAAAGCAAACACTGCAATAAGTGACGATTTGTTATAATGATTTACATAATGCATAAAACATGAAAATTTACACGGTACAAAATATGTACCTTTTACGCACACTGTAGTGGTAAAAAGAAGTAGCGCCCTGAAGCCTCTTAAAGCTACCGTCACACTGCGCCCTCTAAGGATTCCGTCTGAAAAAAACGATCGCGTACGTTTATTAAACGTTTATTGGACTTTTTAAATCGTATTTCAACTGGATTACAAACGTATGTATATTGGTGGATATATGACTTTGTTTTAAGACTATGTTATTTATATTCTGACCTTCGTTGAATTGTTTAATGACATGTAAATCACATTATTCTTATATAATTTGTAATACAGTAAAAGTGTAAATAATTATTGTAGCGATCTGCTTTAAAAATTTTTCGTTGCTTTTTGCTAATCCAGTTGTCAATCTTATTCTTATACCATGACTGCTTTTTGCGCTTTTTGTAATTCTTTGCCTCTTAAGCCTGGTTACGTGTATTTCAAGTTTCGTTTTGTATAAATTGTTATATCTTTATATCTTTGTCTTATATTGACGTATCTTTACGTTAAAAAAAAAGAAACAGTGTTACATTTTACTCGGAGACAAACAACGTAAATGAATGAAAACGAGTACCATAAGATATATATACAGTTCGGAATTATGTTTGGTATTATAGATTGTTGTTAAAAGGTCAACTAAAGTATTTAGTATAAGTTAGTTTGTTCTTCATTTCAAACCACGGAGATAATATTGCATAAGTATTGTCATTAAACTTGACGTGTTTTTTTTTTAAATAAAACTCAAAGAAAACTCGTAACCGCAGCAATTTTATTACATTTTCTGGACTCAAAACATAATTTATCCTCAAAATAGGACCAGACGTCATAATGTATTCAGATTATATGAACAGATGATGATATCCGCATTTTAATGTTATACTGGGTGACAGAAAAAAAACCACCGGACCGCTACGTATGTAGGGTTATTTCCCAAAGTAATTGTTCATCTTTATATAGTTCACCTGAAGAACTATTCTGTTGCAAGGAAAATGACACCAAAATTATCCCTAGTGATAGGGTATTTTGCTTTAGGGCCTTTTTTTTGTAAACCAATGACAATTTGGAATGCGCACGCCAGTTTACCTGTGTTTCCCATGAAACGCCATCAATAGGTCGCATCGTTACTGCTTTACTGCTAAAAAAATGAAAATGCACTGCTTTTGCAAAATTTGCTTTAAAATGAAAACTACTAAACTAAAATTGACGATGTAAGTCTTGTATTACCCCCCCCCCAAAAAAAAAATAAAAATAACACGCCATCAAATGAATGAGAAAAAATGTCAATCTCTTTCGGATAATGAAGATAAAAATCACAATATTAGGCCAAAAAAAATTAGCATTCCAATTTTTATGGGCCACGCGGTATGTAAAATCTGAAAATTATCATGCCCAAGTTATTTTTTGCAATGATTGAAACATCACGTCCACATTTACTTTGTACACTAAGTGCTTATTTCATTCCTGACATTCAACTGGAGCGACTACAAATCAATCATAGATTTTTGCAATATTGGTTTTGTGTTCATTTTTTTCATATTTATTTAACTCTTTGTTTTCATGAACTTATCATTTATTTAGTCTTTGGACTTTGGGGAACGCCATGTATCGTTTGGTCATACGAAACCCAAACAGGCCTTCCACAATATCTTGATCAGGAAAATTGTTTGACTATCACCGTCGGTCACGTGATCAGAGAAAAAGAATTGTAACAACGTACATTTATTGAACGTTGCCATCTCGTCTTTAGCACACCAGCAGATACACTTTCCGCATAAGTCATATTGAAATAATTGCTTGTTAATAATTTCTTATTAAGGTTATTTACATAGCATGTCCATTTATATGCGTGCACGTGTGCCTGTCTGTGTGCATATACTTTGTGCGCACACTTATTGTGTGTGCGTTGAAAAAGCGTGGACTACTTGTGTGTGGCACGTATTTGGGTGTGGTCACCCGTGTATTGTGTTTAACCCACAATATTATTCACACTGGTGAAGTTACAATATAAATTGGATGTACGTTAGAGTGATGACGTAAAAGTTGAAATATTATTAACAAAGTGCAACAAAACTACGCATTATTAGTAATAACATGCACGGCATGATTCCTGCAAGCAAAACGAAATAAAAACAAAACGGCAGAAAAACAGCTGTCCTATGACGAGTCCCAAATACACTGTAAACGTTATGGGATATCAACTGGTTTGTTTACGTGCAGTACTCGAAATAAATTTTCAGGAGCTCTTCATTCTATACCTTTTCGTCTCCAGATACATTGTATGTTTTATATGTACGTATGTATGTATGTGTGTATGTATGTATGTATGTCTGTATGTATGTATGTATGTATGTCTGTATGTATGTATGTATGTATCTACATGTGTCTACCTACCTACCTACAGTCAAACCTGTATCTAGTATCTAATTGTCTAATCCAATCACCTTTCTTCCTTTCTTTCGTCCTTTCTTTTCCGTCTTCTCTTTATTATCATAATTCGATTAAACTACAGAGACTAGCAGATGAGGTAACGGGGACGTTGTGAGAACACAAAAAAATGTTCTATCTTACCTCTTGCTCGTTAAAAGAAAGGCTTGTATTATACATGTACACGTGTCATGTTTTCCATCTCCTTCACCCCCCCCCAAAAAAAAAGCCACACACTGACAACAGAGGGGGTATATCACTAACGGAGAGGGCACATATCGTTTCGCCCTCTCAGATATTTAACAACTTTAAAAATTCCTGAAACGTGAGAGTATATTTAAAAAGACACTATAAAATCATTAAACTTATACATGAAAATCACCATTTAACACACTAATTTTCATTTTTGTTTATTTCATAGTACAACGTATAAATTATTTGGAACGTTTCGATAAGTTATAGATAACTTATACCAACGAATGCTTGTCGTGTTGCCGACGTTCCGGGCGACGTTCACAACTTATGCCCAACGATACTCTAACTTACCCAATACCCATAGCGTGGGGTAGCGTATCGCCGACGATCACTTGTAGCAGCCATTAAAATACAAAAAC
>JZLH01S0574731.1:15933-26308 GCA_001188425.1 Eucidaris tribuloides
AAGCAATCTAAGAGAATATGTCTAAATTCTAGTAGGTAATCCATATGTCTAAATTCTAGCAGATAATCCAGTTATGGGCCTCAGAGGACAAAGCTTTCCAGACCACCCACGATCAATAATAAAATCAATATGACTGGTTTGGATGATAACAGAAAATCACAAGGTTGGGTAAAATATTGGTGAAATTAATCACTGACATGACATCTTCAACATACCAAAGAATGTACAAGCAGTGATGCCTTTCAACACAAAAAAGTTTCCCCTTACTACTTGAGGTACATAATGATATGCTTCCACAAGTCCATTGTGTTATGGAACTCATTGATGTAAGTCCCAGTGTACAAAATGTGACAAACCGCTAGTTTACTATTACTACATTTACAAAACAATCTTGCCATTATTTTCCTTCTTTCTCCTTTTTCGATTCTGCCTCTGCCTTGGCTTCCCTTTCTTCATGCTGCTTTATTAGGTCCTTGAGTTCGTTGACGGGCAGGATACGGATCTTCGTCTTGTTGTCTTCTCTTGTTAGTGTCGCAATCTCAACTGGAGAGAAATGCAAGAGAGGATTGGTATCAACATTATCATTCACAAAAATATCACAGCAAGAAATACAACTAATCAAATATGTACAGATGTATCGTCATACCAGAAACTTGGATTAATAAACATTACACCATGCTGTTTGATGATCAATATTTGTCTTAATCCTTGCAGATAAAATTTGTAAAATAAGTACCCCCAGTTGAAGCTGGCGTCATGATCATATTCATAAACTTAAGACCCAGTACCAAAACAAGAGATACGCATACTTACATACCAGTAGCAATTTTGACTATTCTTAAATTCAAAAGATCAATTTGTGGCTACCTAGTGTTTCAGATAATTTGGCGTTTATTTGACCATTGCTTCCATCTGATAAATGTCACCAAATCCCATGAACATCAAAATACAACCTTACTCTACGCTGAAGATGGCCAGTTCATGGTAAGCAGCCTAGTACCTGTACACTGTGTTTGTATGTCAATTATCCTCTGGACCACCCCTCCCCTCCCCCCAACGACAACTGTCCCAAGGACAACCCCCTCCCTAACCAGGACAGTTACCAGAAGTGTAGGAGGGGGAACTTGTCCTGATGACAGTTATCCTAGGGGGTAATCATTCTGGGGGTAATTGTCTGGGTGGTAATTGTCCAGGGCAGGGGTTCTCAATTACCATTGTTCAAGTGCCATATTTGTTATCGAGAATTTGTATTGCGCCACTAACACGCGAAGCGAGTGTGGTGAGCGAAGCATCGCAGCGAGGGGTCCAGGGGCCGCCCTAAGGGCACATGGCACGGGGGCGAGGGGGCAGAGCTTTTAAGCTTTTAAATATAAAGCCTTTTAAGTGGCCCAGAATGGCTCTAATTAATGTTAACTAAAGATATACAAATTCAACAATCTACACAATTTATAATCATTTTCATAGTGGCGTTAATGCGCCACTTCGGAAGGCCGATGCGCCAAAAGTGGCGTGCACACCGCTAATTGAGAACCCCTGGTCCAGGGTACAGTGTCCCGATATGGTACTGTCACTGTGTAGCACTACACCCCAAATGTGTGCAAATGGAAGAGCATTTCATGTTGACAATGATCAAGCTCTTACTGAATAATTTGTACAAAATGGACTCGTCTTCCTTGAACTATATTTTCCATTACCACGGCAATCAATACTTACTTTTCTCGGGAGTCAGCTTGGTCATATCAAGTGTTTTGCTGAGGACTTTGATGGCCAGCGCGAGGGCATCCTTCAAATTCGTCTCCCCATCTTTATATTCCTGCTTCAGCATTGATATGGCAGCCTAAAACAAAACAAATTGGAATCAGATTTAACACATTGTATACCACGATGATTTATAATAAAACAAGATGTAGAGCATTCTCTGTAATTTTGCGGGGCATTATATGATCATGATTGATCTATGTAAACTGTGCCTAAGTGGACACTGACATATGTACACGTCAAATACTTGTCAAGCCCTAATCTTTTATTTTGTTTTTCATGTTTTTTTTGTTTAGGTAGAAGAAATCTTCAACTATACTGAAATTCACTTGTTTAATATTGGCTATAACAGAGAGGAAAGGTTGGGTCTGAAGGACTTAAACATTTTAATAACCTTGCATAAAATGAATAAGGAGTTACATGGTGCTTCAAAGACACATTAACCCATTGCCTCCAAGAGTCTGTAATTCTTATAAAGAGTTAATACATGGCACATCTGTTTCCCCATAGTTAATGGGTTATATGACTTAATTAAAGATAAAATCACTTACTGCACTGTTGTTGCCTATGCAAGTTGCTTTCCATCCTCCATAGTTGCCACTTGGATCACTCTGGTAGAGCTGAAAGCCGTAGTGTTTGTCCCAACCCATGTACAGAATAGACACACCGAATGGCCTCTTGCCTAAAAAACAAAGACAAATTACTTACAGTTAAAGGTAAATGGCATGATTGGGGGTGGTCCTCACCTTGGGGTGAAACTATTCTCGAATTAAGTAAACTGGGAAATGATTTTACTGTGAAAATTTGGTAGTCAAAAGTTGACTCATTCTAAAACAGCTTCCATCAGTATGCCTTGTGATAGACAAATCCGTTGTGTAGCTTTCTATGGGATCTAGTGTAGGGGCTCGAGAGAAACAAAATGCTATCATGTTCATGCTTGATTCGGCTTAAGTAAAGAAATTCAAGATGAATCCTTCCAGCCAGGAGTACACTCCAGCTGGTGTATCCACTGGTACATATCTTTCAACCAGTTTGGTACGAGAGGCATTTTTTATTCTCCCAATCATATCACTGCCCTTTAAACATCCTCAAAAATATAAAAAAACTTCATATAAAAAGTACAACTTCTTTTAGTTTTGATTTGTTTTCATTTGTATAGTCATTGCATTAGGTAAACCATTTAATGTTTACTTGTTAGGGTATTTTTGGGGGTTCAATAAGTGTATTCTCGCATTTTGTTGTATATCTGTGAGCACTTTGTGTCTCCTTTGTGAAGGCGATATATAAATATTGATTATTATCATTAATATAAAGACGCAATGAGATGACACCAAAAGTTTTGTTTTACCAGTTTCATGCCAAGCTCTTTCAGGAGGAAATGATATGCACAATACAAAGAGTGAATTTTAAAAAAATTGACACAAAGACAATAGGAATCAGACAGCTTTAAGGCCCTCCTCATGGGTGACCTAAAACTGAAGTAAAATCCCAATATCACAACCTGTGTATGCTTGCGTACATGTTAGTGGAGTGTCTGAATGTGCATATGTATGAGCATGTTGGGGGTATGTTTGTGTGTGTGTGTGTGTGTGCACATTTGTAATTCCTCCGAAACAAGAAAGAATGTGACAATCCACATTCAGACCAGGGATGTTCCAAAAACAGGGACGGTCTGCTATTTCTTACCTAGTGCAAAAGACCGCAAATTTGATAAGCAATCATATGAACGCGTCATCATTTTAAAAAAATTACTTTGCACAAAATTCATCCTGAATCATGTTAAAAAATCACATACAAAATTGTACACAAGTGGGCATCCCTAGTTAGGATGGAGTGTTTCCTCAATTGGTGGTCAACTATTACATGTGTGTGTCCTCATTTGAATGTCTGTAAATAATTTTAAAAATTTACGTCCCCAGTTGGGAGGGATTACAACTATGTGCGTGTGTGCATCATGTGATTAAAGGAAAAGGGCAACTAAAAACACTTTGGGCTGACAAAACATAGATTGTCCTGATGAACTTTGTGAGGGGCTGTAATCTCAGCCATGCACCATCTTACCTCCTGCCTGTGTGTAGAATTGCTTGATGTCACAAAGAGTGCTGACCAGCTGTTCATTAGGAATGTTCTCTTGATACTGAAGGTAGTACCTGGAAAAATAATGGAAACAACTGGACAATAAGGCTATGATATAGTTACAACCAAGCTTTTTTTTGTTTTTTTTTGGCAAGATGTCAAAATAGGAATGACAACAACTTTCAACAAGACTTGAGAAGCAAGAACAGAATTTTTTACAAGTATGTTCTTTACACCTCTACGGTAGGTGCTTATTTCAGATTAGTGAAAAAAGGAACAGTTTGATAAAGTTGACCCAAATGGCTTTAGCTTTCTCTTCTCAACACCAGGCAGTAACAGGCTACCAGCCTCATGCACAAAATAATACCTTGTATATAGGCCTAATAGGGATCATAATAATACTTGTCCCATTTAATTGTGAAATTGCTCATTGCAATGCTCCGTTTCTTGTTTGTTCGTTTTAGTGCAATCATTTTGGATCTGTGGGGGAAAAAAACATTTCACTATCAATTTCTATCTCTGTCCTGAGCAGTGACAAGCTGATAATGTTTATAATAACTATAAAGTGATGACATGCCACCATTATTTCAAACAGCAAGAAGTGGCGAGATATGCCACTGTTTACAATCTGACCTCACTTGTACCTGGCCACTATGTATCTGAAAACCACTATCAACCTCTGGCAATTTGTATACTTGTGTGTGTTCTCTCTGTTTTTCAGTCATTGTCACATAAATATCTTCATTGAAGTGGTAAAATGTGCATCATTAGTTGAACATCCATTTTATAACAGTTTGTTACAAATAAATAATACCTTATTATATGGGAAAATACATTTTTACAAGATAAACCATTTTGAAGTTTACAGAAATATTGTTTTTGAAAATTAATCATATATCTTGATAAATCACATATCCTACTTGGTGCTACTATTTTGGTTGATTAACAAGATTGGACTACACATGTATTTGCCATTTCATTTTTCTCCACTCAAGCAGTACCTTGTGCTATTGAAATATCAATTACTGAGCAGAAATAGGGATGTACTGACCTTTGACCTGCAAGCCTGAGTTCACTAGTGAGGACGTTTGCATCTGACGTGATTCCGGACACACTGCATGCCATGTCGCTGAAAGAGGATGTAAACAAATTGTTGAAGATTGAGAATAAAAATTACCATATTCACAGAATACATACAGCTGGCATCCAAAAAGCATGATTTCTCCCTTTACATATAAGCTGTTAACAAAAACTTCAAAAACATTTATTATGCCAGCCTCATAAATCACATATTTTCCAATTACACTTCTGAATTTATTCTCAAAATGGATGTAGTAGTAAAATGTAGTACACAAAATAATCACTAGTTTAAAGGAAAATTGCAGGGTCAGGAGCATTCCAAAATGCCTCAAGAACAATGTCAGCTGAAATCAGGAACAAAAGTTCATTCCAAATATAATGTACATCAAGGTTGGAAGGAATTTTCTTCAGTTTGTTCAGATGACAAAAAAAACACCATGCTTTTTCATTAAATACAAGTTTGACCATTACAGAACTTCAGGGTTCATACACTTGCATATCTTATAAATTCCCTGACTTCCTTTGACTTTTCAGAGCAGAAAACTGTGAATTTCCATGACCGTTTTTTTCATTTGTTTAAGACCATGTCGTGCGAGAAAACAATGGAGTGTTCGCCTTTTCTCAGAAATCCTTCTGGCAGTGTAAACCGACACAGAAATGCACAGACACAATCCTTACTCATTAAGTTTGTAGATTTTATCCGAGAAGACCACATCATCTAGCAGCTTGTGCGTATTCCTCCTCTCTGCCGCCAGAAGGACACCATCGGATGACAGGATACCGAGGGATGTACCGGCATGACCTATAGCCTCCATGGCATACTCCACCTGGTACAGTCGCCCTGAAAAAAGGTTTAGAGAAAAGGGTCACCAATAAATCCCACTTCAATTTGTCATACCATAAATCTCAAAAATTTGCAAAACTTGCAGCAAATTTTGTGAATTCTGAATGACTTTCTTGCTTTATTCATCACATATATTCCTGCACATAAAAAAATTTGGTTGCTATTTTAAAGCCTATGTCAGGGTTCGTACACTTACACATTTTCAAAATTCCCTGACTTTTCCATGACTTTCCAGAGCAGAAACTGTAAATTTCCATGACCGTTTGTACATTCTTAAAGAGTGTAAAAATACATCATCGCAAGCTCTCAATCAATCAAAGGTCAGTCTAAGAATAGGCCTACATTGAATGATTATTTTATTTTTCCCTGACTTTCCAGAAGAAATTGATGAATTCCCTGACTCTCCCTGACTTTTTGCTTCTGGAAAAAGCATTTTCAAATTCCCTGACTTTTCAGAAATTCCCTGACCCGTATGAACCCTGCTATGTTATTTCGTATATGTCAATCTACAAAAGAACGTAAATGAGTAATAGCTTTCTAAAGTGTCTAAGGTCATGAAAATAACATAATGCATTTGTGAATGAATCACATCCAACCTACATGATTACAATTTAAATATACAGAAGATATATTATCATATCTCACAAATTATCAGTATTAACGTTTCATTTTTATTTTCAAAATTTAATTTTGAAATTTCAAGTGAATTCATTATTATACGGTACCTTCATTTTGAATCATGCTCTTTATAAAAAAAGGTAGCCTCCTAGATCATTTTACTGAGGTCATCAAGTAAATCAAACAGTGTAATACTTAAGACATTATTGAAGATTGAATTGTGTGTAAATCAACTTACCTTCAGGCGAGAAGATGGTTGTCTTGGAATCATAACGTCGTGACTGCAAACAGAATTAGAATGAAACTACCATATTAACTATCGAAATTCTTCAATATTATGGGCATGGTGTCTCATTGTCATGCCTAAAAATTAACATTCTGCAAATACACGGGTACATACAAGTAAATACCATCAAAGGATTCAATGTTTAGAATTAATTGAAAAAAAAACTTGACATGGGTATTCCAGGAAACTTTCTCCCGAGTTTGCAGATGGGTGTAAGTTACACTGTGCTGCTGAAAAATTGTGTTGTAACACAAGACAAAACAAACTAAAGTAGAAGTCTATGATTTCCTTTATTTTAAAAAAAAAACCATGCACTGTCAAGAAAAGTTGCCATGGGGATGATACACAGCCTGCACTTACATCAAACCCCAGAGGCATCATGCAAACATGCATGTTGTTAATGTTAAAATTTAGCTAGCATTTTTACTGTGACAGCCCGATTAAATTAGACAATATCAAAATAGATCTACATCAGTTTGTGTAAATTTTCCTGGAAATGAGAACATATTGAAACATTGAAAAATATGTAATGATACTGAAAATTGTGCTCTACCTTCGCAATACCAAATTTTGTTAAATTACCGGTGTCTGCTTCCTGATCAGTAAGTTTCGTTATGACATCTCATTATTTATCTTATTTATCAACGACACATTTGCCCTGTTTTTTCAAAGATGTGAATGTGCATGCTGGGTGGCTGGCGCAGTAAATCTTTGGAAAAACATGGCGAATGTGTTGTCAGAACTTCTAAGGGCAATTTTTAAATGAGCCTTGGGGCTAGGGAGCGCGTTTGGGAGCTCGGGACCGCGAAAATCGGGTTTGTCATTAAAAAGTAGTTTTGTAACCTACAGAAAATTGGAGCCCAAAATAGAGCAATAACGCCATAAAAAGGGAAAAAATGCAAAATCCAGGAAAATACGAAACTATTTTCAAAACAATACGGAAGAATTGCTTGCTTGATAGCTATCGTGATCAACGATAGCATGCAATGCATTCTGGGATATCAAATGCAAGATCAGTACACAACAAGATCAGGAACGCGCTCAGTGCACGGGCCTTCTTATTGCATTGCAGTGTATGTGAGTGAATGCGGTGCACTGCGCGTAAACAATCCCTGACTTAGCAAATTCTTCGTGAAGTACAAGTTCGTGGTTTACGTGAGCCAGCTGCCGACTCGTACTAAGTAGATTTTTAGGAGTTTTGGTGACAAAACCCATTTGACCGCATCGTGCGAGGGAATTTAAGCCATGTTAGGATGACTGCAGAAGTAATAATGACTCGAAAATCATCAAATCAGGCTTAATTTAACTATGACAACCTTGAGATATACGACCCGCTGGATCATCGTCTCGCTTCTGCTATAGCGCTATGTGGTTTACACATTGGTTCAGTGCGAATCTAAACAACTACGTCACCAAAACTAACAAGAGAAGGAATTGCGGTATTAACCCCGTGACTGATGACACGGTCGTAACTGTCAGTACCCCACATGCCCGAGGTCCAGTCCTTTTCAGGATAGATCTAACGTTAGACATTTTTTCTCAAATTTTGTTCGATTCTTCGTAATTTTAGGAGTGTTAAATTTTACGCGGTCCGATATTTCAGCTGGTTTACCTATGCAAACCTACTGCTATTTGAAAGCCTCTCGCAACAGAATTCAAAAATTTGATTTCCCTGGGTCCTGGATTCAGGGGACTGTAGTACCTAGCACGACGGGGTCTGTCCGTTTTCTTCGGGGACTTCTCATTTTACGGTATTTTTTACGTTTTTTAGGTCAGTCCCCTCATACAAAGGACAGACGAGCTTACCAGCATATTTTCATGCGCGTGAATTCACGTCACAATTCACTTACTGAACTATTGCTTGTCAGGCGAATTCCTGACCAGGAGCTGCATGTTTGTACTCACCGAGGTCTTAACAACAGTTATTTCCACATTATTATAAAGGATACAACCATTTTTGACTTGCGATGTCAGTGTTTGAAGTAATTTTATGGCTTCTTTTGGGATTCACGGTGTTCGTTGCAACCAAAGATCCTAAAGCGCTGCGTGAAGTGCGCGCGCGCGTGATAAGGGTGAGTCATTACGGAAATATTTTTTACCGGATTCCGACGGCATCGTGCCGGTCGGAATCCGGTATCCCGATAAAATATCAATTCGGACGGCGAATACGATCTAAAGCACGTCCAAAAAGTATTAATTTGTGACCCCCAACCCCCAAAATAAAGAAACAATATTGCAAAATGAACTCTCTTTAGATACAAAAATCTATATATTTTAACACTAAATAAAAAATCATGGTTACTTTGTTAGTGCCCATCACTAAAATAATTATTGAAGAAAATTCCCGAGAGTATACATGTAGGCCCCCATACGCAAACTAGCAAAGATAAGATCTTGTCAAAACTCTTAAGAACTGATATCACCTTGCAAGTCGATGTGATTTATTTACTAGCTCAAAATTGCCAGATCTATATTTCAGCTAGCTACACAAAACGATCATGGAAACTTTATAATGTAGGCCCTATCGATTCAACGGATACAAAGAATCGATCGCCATGTCGGTCGTCACTAGCTGCACACGGCACGAGTTACCAAAGATCACACATGTCACGGAACAATTTTTTTATTTACCTGCAAACATCGGGTCTATAATCCGCTCATCATGAAATTCCCCGTAAAAATATCTTTACTCTGCACATACCTCACAAAATAAAGTCGAAATTATCAGATTTTCCAACGAAAATAACAAAGCCAGGTACAAATATATGAATGACGAAACATTGGTAACTGATTGACTCTAACATCGCAAACAGAAAAAGAGCCTAGTCCCACCTATAGATAATACTGTTATTGTATGCACAATGGACAAGCTAAGTCTGGAGCCCCCGCTCTGCTAAAGCCAGTCTAGCGCCATCTACGGCCGAGACTGTCCCTACATGTAGATGCTCGCGCTGCGTCAGCACAATTCCCTTACTGACTTATTGCTTGTCAGGGCGAATTCCGACCAGGACTGATGTTTGTACTCACGAGGTCTTACACAGCTTATTCCACATTATTATAAAGGTACAAACCATTTTTGATTGCGATGTACATGTTGAAGTAATTTTATGGCTTTTTCGGATTCACGTGTGTTCGTTGCAGTCCAATGATTCCTAAACGCTGGCGTGAAGTGGCGCCGCGCGTGATGATCTACCGGACTACGAGTTTCGGATACTGATAAGTGAACGGACCGCGCCGCGCGTGCGTACCACATGTACATGTTCGAACTTCGTAGTTCACCGTAGATCATAGCCCATGCTGGTCCGGACGGAACGGATCCGGATCCGACCGGGCTATCGGTTCCGGAACGGATTTTCCAAACCGGTATCCCGATAAAAAACAATGTTACCAAAGAAAAAAATTGAAAAAATATTAACGCAAATATTTTTTTCGGGTAATCAAATATATATCTTAACATCATGCCAAGAAAGTCATGGTTAGCTCAATCACTACTGCTACAATCATTCCATAACATGTCACTGAAGTTACACTGTTGTGGCTCCACTTAAAAATATTGGTTCTATAACCTGCTTGTCATGAATATTTTCGGTCGAAATATTTTTCTGCAATTCATCTCCCAAAATAAATCAAATTATCAAGGTTTTTCCAGCAAAATTGACACAGCATATAAAATTACGTTGACGAACCGAACATTGGCTAATTAATTTGATATC